>CAIGRB010115838.1:129140-164646 GCA_903798255.1 Fraxinus quadrangulata
ATTATTATTATCTTCCTTCACTTCTCAATTTTTATATTCATTTCACTTTTACAATTCATTTTATACACTACTACATAATTTTCATTCACTTCTCACTTCTACATTTCTATTTTCTACATTAAAAGTTAATATAGAATTTACAGTTCTAACAATCAAAACGAGATGCAATTTTATGTTATCATATTGCAGTTAATATAGAATTATTCACTTATCATCCCAAATATTATTTGATATGTTCATTATTTAAATTTAATGAAAGATTGATTTAATATTAAACTTTCCTTAATTTATTCATTACTATATGAAATGAATCTTATATAATATGATTATATACTTACCGTATTTACTTGCTGATCTTTAGGTAAATCTTAATTCGACTCGTGAGCATTGTTTTACATAAGTAAAGGAAGAAATCAAGAAATAGATTAACATCTTTGACTAATTTTTTTTTATCCCTGCTCCTACAAGACACGACTATGCCGAATTCAAGAAATCACATAAGACATGATGTTTCATTGATTTCAAAGTGAAGCTTTGAAAAACCCAATTTCTTCTAGTGAACTTGTGGCTAGTAGTTTTTCCATTTTCAACAGCTAGCAGTTTTTCCATTTTTTGAAAAAAAGCAGTTATGCGGTTTACCAACAACGAGCAGTTATATCATTGTCGAAAGAGTTCATATCAACGTGATGCTTCATTGAATATTTTCAAAGCCACCATTTTTCTTCAGCCAGTATTTGAAGGAAATAAACAAGAGCGTTAATGTACAATCCTATTCATTGATCAAGTTGCGATGTGTTAAGAATGGTGATTCTTAATCAAAAGAAGAAGTAAAGGAGGGAGTTGTTCTTAGATTTATTTTGATTATTTTTTTGTTAATTTTGCAAAATTACAAAATTGAGATTAATGTATTTTTTTATCGTTTGATCTAGTAGATTGTTTGACCCATGACATGGGACCTGTAGATGTTTCCCTTCAAGGTTTACTACGTTATATTTTATGTTCATATTTTAATATGTTAATTAATTTCCAAAATTAATTAAAACCTTAGAACACAGATACAATATGTATGTTGCAGTCAAAATTGTATAAAAACTGGTTACAGAATATTCTGACCACCTGTTGTCCGCTGTTTATATTGAATAATTAAAATGGACTTTTAATTTTCTAGGTTTTAGAATTTACACTTCGTATCAAATCGAGTTCACTTTTATAAAGTGTGATCTACATAAAAACTAGTAATGGACGGAGCACCATTGAGACCTCCTGTCTTAGAGGAGACTAACTACTCTTATGGAAAGATTAGGATGCATGTCTATGTCCAATCCTTAGATGAAAAGGCTTGACATTCTATCATGTATGGTTATAAAACACCCACTATGTCTGAAAATGAGAAAAAGAGAGACAAAAAGGTTGAAGAGAGGAGTACTACAGATTTTAGCCATGCTAGTTGGAATTCAAAATCTTTAAATACAATTTTGTCTTTTGTAACCAATTTTATTTGATTTCTACATGCAAGATAGCCAAGAAAGCATGTGATATATTACAAGTAGCTCATTAAGGAACATCTATTATGAAGTTTTCAAAACTCCAGATGATCACCCTTGAATTTGAACAATTGACTATGAGAGATGATGGACAATTCAAGGATGTCTACACCAAGTTCGTTGACATTACAAACTCGACGTACACTTTTCGGAAGAAGTATTCAGATGTCTGAAGTGATTTTCATCGGAAAAAAAACATTGAAAATATAAAGGTAGAAAGAAGAGTTGGTTGGATCCTTAACGACGTATGAGTTACATTTCCATAGGAGAAGGAATGAAAAAGGGTCTAGAGTTGCCTTCAAAGTCAAGGAAGTTGATGGGGATAAAGAAGATAAAGAAAGTGAAGGTGATGAGCCATACTTTCCAAACAATTTAAGGAATTCCTAAAGAGCAATCAATAAGGGAAAAGTTCAAAATCTCAACCACAACTGAAGAAAAAGTTCTTTAATAACTCAAGACAAAAACCTATTTCATCTATGGAGAGAACTTCAAATAATATTCAATGCCATGAATATGAAGGATTTGGACATATAGCCGATGAATGTGCAAACACACTGAAAAAGTCCCGATCTAAGAAGATAACAACCATAACATGGAGTGAAAATGAGAACAGAGAATCAAACTGAAACAAATAGGATAGAATAAACAATAACTAAGTAATTTCATTCACTATTAAGCTTCAGTCTGATGCTGACTCGCTATAATTGTTGCATACGGGTACAAACTCACTAAATAGAGACACAACGGGACCAAGGAATGTATATTCAGAATGCAAAATGAAAATGAATTTGGGAACTGAACAAGAAAGAATGATATACTTCTTGTGAGGATGGAGTTCACTGAAGAAGAAATGGCTATTGTTGCAACTGAAAAAAGGCTATATCCAAAAATCTGAAAGAAAAAGAAAATCTAGTCTTAGAGCTTCTAACTGAACTGGACCACACCAAAAAGAGAGTTAGACAGCTGACCATCGGATCCATCAACTTAAATAAAGTTCTCAGCTATGGAAGAACTTCAAATATCAAATAAGGCTTAGGTTATGAAAGGAAATGAAAAGAGATAGAATTCATCTAGTTGATGTTTGTCAAAGCAACTTGATATGATAAATCATCAGGTCAAATGTCTTACGTTGTAGCCGAAGTACCAGACATCGCTGTTGACAACGTGATAGTATCAATCTTCATCGCAGGTTGGACTCCTCCAAAAACTTGATTCAAATCACGCCATTAGATAATCAAGTAAAACTTCACTCTCATAATCAGACGGTAAGTCATAATGCACTGTTGATGTAGTTTTTGTGGTCAGCATGAACATGATTCATTCCACTATTTATCACACGAAAAACAACATCAAGAAAAAGAGTTAACTTGCTAGCGACACTTTAAAGCAAAATCCTAATGCTATACTAAGGCAAGTTTGGGTAAAAAATGATCTTAGTTTCTATGTTGTTAATATAGCTTATAAATCTATCATGCTCAGCTCTTGATATTTTGATCATGGATGTTCGATATGCATGACTGATAATCGTTCTATGCTAACAAATTTTAGAAGTCATGCAGATGGATTTGCTACTTTTAGGAATAGTGCTCAAAGTAAAATTGAGGGTATTGATACAATTATGTCAGATGGATAACCTGTTTTGAAAAATGTGACGTTTATCAACTTCGTGATGATGAGCTCATGGTTATGTTCACCAAAAGTTCTAAAATATTGTGGTAGTTGTGTCCTACACAGTACTATGTCTAGTGATAAATATTATTTACTCGAATTTGAAATTTCATGTCATGTTACAAAAGTTAATTATATAGACTTGTGGCATAAATGGTTGGGATACCTAAACTATCCTAATTCGGTCAGATTTACTAAGCTAAATGCAGTAACAGGAGTTCCCAAGTTTACAGAAAAATTTAAAGTGTGTGTGTGGTCATGTCAAAAAGGTAAACGAACTAGAACTGCACATAAATAATGTCAGTTTCTTGCTACATCTCACTGTCTTGAATTGTTATATATTGATTTGATGGGATCAATTCAGACTAAAAGCCTTAGTGGTAAGAAATATATTTATGTGGTTGTTGATGTTTTCTTTAGGTAATTTGGGTGGATTTCTTAAGAGAGAAATATGATGTTTTTGAAAGATTCACATTATTATATCAAAAACCGTCCATTGAAAAACATTTTGATGGGACTAAAATTATAAGAATTGGGAGTGATCACTGTAAAAAATTTAAAAATGCTAGCTTTTGGGAAGTATAGTATTTTATAATTTTTTTGCTCTTAAAACCTTGAGTAAAATGGTGTGATGGAAATGAAGAATATGTTTTTACAATCGATGGCTAGGGTGATATTGAATAGTAAGAATCTCCTTATTAAAATGTGGGCAAAAGCTATAAACAATACTTTCTATATCTTAAACCGTGTGTCATTGAAAACTGTTACCCAGACAGTCCCTTTATGAAATCTGAAAATGTGGGGAACCAAATTTCAAGTATTTTTACTCATTTGGAAGCAAGTGTTATATATTAAATGACATTGAACATTTGAGGAAGTTTGATCCTAAGAGTGATGAAGGAATATTCATTGGGTATTTAGAAAATATTTGGGCTTATATAGTGTGTAACATAAGGATTCAAACTAATGTTGAATCCATAATTATTAAAATTGATAATACTAATTGTAACACAAATTCTGAAAATGTTAGTCGGACAGACCTTTCAATACTCTGTTCTAGCAATTTTGAACTAGCTACTACAGGTGATGACACACTAGAAGAAGATAGTGAATTATGGGATAACGATGTGCCCTCTCATCGTAAAGATGGAATAATGACTAGAAGAAGACTTGCCATAAGAACTTGGGAATGTGAGTTGCACATCACATATTGAACCTAAAAATGTGATTGAAGTAGTGATGAATTGTGGGTATTAGCAATGCAGGAAAAATTAGCTCAATATGAGTGAAATAATGTAACGCTAACCCACATAGCAATTGTAGTTACGGAACCCACGACAAATTAAAACAACCCCAAGAAAGTCAAGAATCAACGTTTGAAAAGCTCGACCCAATAAATTATTGAACCAAGATAATCACTAATAATATCTTGAACCATGACCACAAAACTTATGAACCTTATTTTGAATTTGTAGAACGCATAATCTCAACAATTGTGTGTTTACAATGAATATAATGAGTCATTTACATAGGAAACCCGTAAAACCTAGTTCAAAATGGAATTTAAGTCTCAAGGATACTAAAAAAATTGCATAAAAGAGTTTTAACTTAAATAAAAGATTACGTGAAAATTGGAAAAATAGGCGTCCATAATGAACTATGCGACCACATAGTGTAATTCTATACAATCTCATAGAACAAGTGAAAACCCCTCACCCTTTTGGTTTGGTGTAAAGGCATGCGACCGCATGCCTATTTATGCTATGCGGCATGCAACCATATGCCTATTTATGCTATGCGGTCGCAAAGCTTCCCGACAATGCTTTTTCTTCCGCTGCTTGAACCAAGTTGATCCATTTGGTATCTTCTCCCGGGCTCAATATGAAACTTGTTTATTTGCATGTCATGATTGATGTTTCATCCACCGTACCTTAAGCAAGCAATCCCATCACCTCTTTAACTGGCTTCGCTCGAGCCCTAGTCATCGGTCCTCCCTCAATGATCAATGGATCATTGTCCGAACTTGCTCTCGTATCATGGATCACATCATCCTCTCACTCTTTGAAAGGATTCATCATCGAGTATGTACCTGCATCAAAGAGAGAAAGATCAGAAACATTAAATGTAGTTAAAATATTATATTTACCTAGAAGATCTAATTTGTAGGCATTGTCATTGATCTTTTCAAGGACTTGACCATCTCCCCGTGGCTACAATTTCGACTTTCATTTTTTCTGGAAAACACTCTTTCCTCAAGTGTACCCAAACCCAATCTCTTGGTTCAAATGTAACGCGTTTTCGACCCTTGTTTGCTTGAGTAGCATAATGTTCATTTTTCTTCTCAATTTGCAATATTACCTTTTAATGGAGTGATTTCACCTAGTCGGCCTTCTTCTTTCCATCTAAACTACTCCTTTCATTCACAGGTAAATGAATTAAATCTAAAGGTGTTAGTTGATTAAAACCATATATAATTTATATGCAAATTCTATAAATGGTAAACACTCCTCCCAACTCTTCAAATTCTTATTAACTACAGTGTGCAACAATTGTATCATAGTCCTATTAACTACCTCAGTTTGCCCATCCGTTTGTGGGTGATAAGTAGTAGAAAACAATAGATTGATTCCTAACTTATTCCACAAACTTCTCCAAAAATGACTAAGGAATTTAACATTTCTATCCGATACAATATTTCTAGGAATTCCATGTAAGCGCACTACTTCCTTAAATAATAGATCCGCTATATTTGTATAATTATCGATTTTATGACATGGAATGAAATGTGCTATCTTAATAAATCTATCTACCATTTCAAATATAGAATCTCTTCCTTTCTTAGTTCTAGGTAAACACAATACAAAATCCATAAACACATCAACCCAAGGTTCACTAGGAACAGATAATAAAATATATAAACCATGTGGTAAAAACCTTAGATTTCTCCCTTTTACAAGTGGTGCATCTACTACAAATTTGTTCAATGTTAACCTTTATCTTAGACCAATAAAAATGTTCACTTAGCATATCTAAGGTCTTCTTTACCCAAAAATGACCCATTAGACCAAAACTATGTGCCTCATGTACTAATAATTTTCTCATTGAACATTTAGGAACACATAACTTATTTTCTTGAAATAAATATCTATCATGCCTAAAGAATCTATCCATAGTACCCTTATCAAATGATTCGTATATAGTAAAAAAATCTGGATCATTAGCATACATGTCCTTAATATATTCAAATCCTAGCAATTTAGCACCTAAAGACGTTAGAAGTACGTACCTCCTTGACAATGCATCTGCTATAATGGTGGCAAACAAGCCAGCGGCTAATCGGCTCGATCACTCAACTTGTCAAAATACGGCTCTTGAGCCGCTTGGACTTGTAAAAAGACGAGCCCGAGCCGAGCGGGCTAGCTCATTAGGCCTCGTCAAAAAACGAGCGGCTTGTGGGCTCGTCTAAATTGAAGCCTTAATTTTTTTTAAATAGGTTTATTTTAAAAACAAAAAACCATGAGCCACAAGCTCAGGTATTTATAACGAGCCAAGCACGAGCCGAGTTCGTGGGTACATGGGTCGAGCTGAGCCATCTCTAATCTGCTATTACATTTTCTTTACCTTGTTTATACCGAATAACATATGAAAATTTCTCGATGAACTCCATCCACCTTGCATATATCGTTTTGACCCCTTAAATGCTTCAAGAGCTTATGGTCAGTGTGAATCACGAACTCCTTTGGCCACATGTAGTGTTGTCATGTCTCCAAAACTCGAACAAGTGCATACAACTTATTGTCATTTGTAGGATAATTGAGAGCTGCTCCACTTAGTTTCTCACTAAAGTAAGCTATTAGTCTTGGTTTCTACATTAAGACAGCTCCAATACCTATTCGTGAGGCATCACACTCAATCTCAAAAGTATTGCTAAAGTTAGGTCATGAGAAATTTGGTGCGGTACACAACCTTTCTTTAATAGTATTAAAAGCATGTTCTTGTTCAATGCCCCAATGAAATCCTACATGTTTCTTTATAATTTTCGTGAGTGGTGTAGAAAGTGTGCTAAAATCTTTTACAAAATGCCTATAGAAACTAGCTAACCCATGGAAGCTTCTTACTTCAGTTATATTTTTAGGTGTTGGCAACTCCTTGATGGCTTTGATTTTCTCCTCATCCACTTCAATACCCTTAGCACTAACGACATAACCAAGGAAAACAACATTTTTCATGCAAAATGTACACTTTTTAAAATTAGCATAAAGTTTTTCTTGTCGTAAGACTACAAGCACACATTTCAAATGTCCTATATGTTCATTCAAATCCTTACTATAATATGTCATCAAAGTAAATTACTACGATTTACTTATGAATGCACGTAAAACATGATTCATTAATCTCATAAATGTGCTAGGTACATTTGTAAGTCCAAATCACATAACTAACTACACATACAACTCATATTTAGTTTTAAAAGCGATTTTCTGTTCATATCCTTCCCTCATCCTAATTTGATGATAATCACTTTTAAGATCAATTTTACTAAATATGCACGATCCATATAATTCATCTAGCATATCATTTAACCTAGAAATAGGATGACGATACTTTACCGTTATATTATTGATGGCCCTGCAGTCGACCCACATCCTCCAAGTTTTATCTTTCTTTGGTACAAGTAGTACCGGCAAGGTACATGAACTCATACTCTCCCTCACATACCCTTTGCTCATCAAATCTTCCACTTACCTTTGAAGTTCCTTAGTCACCTCAAGATTACTCCAATAAGTAGGCCTGTTTGGAATGACAGCACCAGATACGAAATCAATTTGATGTTCAATGCTTCGAATGGGTGACAGCCCACTAAGCATGACCTCCGAGAATATGTCTTCGAATTCCCGCAACAAAGACGTAGCCAAACTAGGGAGGGATGTGTTAGATTCCTCAAGATTGAGGAATGACTCCTTATAAACCAACAAGACCATAAGTCGGTTCTCAACTACTGCCATCTTCAACTCACTCCCTTTTGCAAAGAAATTCACTTTCGACTTTTCTCTCATCTCACAAGATTCTTTTATTTTTCTTTCTTGTGGTTGCACTCTTTTTTCTCATTCTTAGAAATCTCACTATTTTCTCTCTTGCTCTCGTATTGTAAAAGGTGAATCTCACTCCCCTTTTCTCACAATCTTTTTTCCTCCTTACTTTTCAACTTGATTTGATATTCATATACTTGTGGTGTCAACGGTACAAGAGTAATATATTTGTTATCCTTAGTAAAGCTGTACCTATTTTTGTACCTATCATAAATCACATTCCTATCATATCACCATGACCTCTCCAACAAAATATGCCCGACATGCATATGAACTACATCACACATCACTTCATCATGATACTGCCAAATTGAGAAACTCATCAATACTCTTCTATTCACCTTAACTTCTCTAAACTCATTCAACCATTGCAATTTATAAGACATATGATATTTTAACATAGTTAAACCCAATTTTTCAACGAGTATTTTGCTGCCCACATTGGTACAACTACCCCCATCAATAATCATACTACATACCTTGTTGTTAACATGGCACCTTGTATGAAATATATTATCCATTTGTTGCTCCAAGTCATCAACTTTTATTTGAGCACTAAGAGCTCGTCGTCTAACCAATAGCTCTTCCACTGCATACTGAACTTCATCATCATTGCTAGCTTCTTCCAATTTCGACATGTCATCATATCCACCCTAACTATCACTAACCACTTCTCCATTGTCTCACAAGATCATCATCCTTTTGTTTGGATATTGAGAAACAATGTGTCCCGATCCCAAGTACCTAAAGCACTGGATATCTCGATTCTTAAATAGTTGGGAATCCACCTTGGGTCCAGCCTCGCTAGCAACTTCTTCCTTCCCTTTGGTATCTCAGTCCTACCCTTTGAAGCTGCCCCATCACCTTTATTATTATCCCACTCCGATTTCCAAGAAGTGTTAGAACCCAAAGAGCCTGATGAATACCAAGGTGTTCCCTTCCTCTTCAATTGTCTTTATACCTTCATAGCTACATGCAGCATGTCTTCCAACTCCACATAATGTTGTAACTCTACTACATTAGCTATATCCCTATTCAAACCATTTAAAAATTTGGCCATGGTGGCCTCCCTACCCTCCTCAATATTTGCTCTAATCATCGCAATCTCCATCTCCTTGTGATAATCCTCCACAATCCTAGAACATTGGTAGATGCTTTGTAATTTTTGATGAAACTCCTGATAATAATGATTAGGCATAAACCTCTTCTTCACGATAGCCTTCAATTCTTTCCAAGTAAGAATATGCCTCTCATGGTTCCTCATCCTATATGTTGTTACTTGATCCCACCAAATAATAGCATTACCGGTAAATTCATGCACCGCAATTTTTATCTTCTTGTGACAATCAAATATCAACTCCACTTTCTTTTCCCACTTTAAGTATGCCTCCGGATCACTCCTTCATTGAATGAAGAAATTGTCATCTTGATATTGCACACACTTCTATCAATACCGTCTCCAACAAGTTCTCTACCCCTACTTTCATGTCTAATTCCTCTATCCCTTATTATTCCTAACTCGACATCCATCAATGCATCATCATTAATATCACTATCTGCTTCCCAATCACTAGCATATTTTGCTCTATTGTCCCGCCTTCCTTGCCTCATTGCGTTAGAAATTTCTCTAAATTGTTCCCGACATAAATTAGCAAGCAATGTATCTTGCATATCCAATTTGTCTCTCACATACTAAAACAACCTTTCGAACTGCCGTATCACCTCATTCGACATGTTGACTGGATTATCCTTCCCATTTGAAGTAGAACCGTCCCTGTCAGACATCCACATCTATTTTGATATTTGCCTCACGTGTATATGCTTGTGTATCACTCAAATTGGTTTTTTCCCTCTATTAGTCTCTCCACTCTGCCTTTTTTCCACTCAATACTTTCTAGCAAGTGCTTCAAAGAATTAATTCAAATTCAATCAGGAATTATTCTCGTAGAATTCGAACCGAATTTTGATGGAGATTTTGGAAATTTGAAGACTCAAGAAAGAAGAAGAATTGAATGGAATGAAATTTGAATAAAAAAGTGGTTCTTGAATTTTGCACAATAGATAACGTAATTGATCAGCAATTTTCGAGATAAATAATAATAAATATACTTTTTTTTTAAATTTCACTGTTCATAGAATTTTTTTCTGATTTTTTAAACTCAGAACTCAACTATGACACCAACAAAGAAAACGGAAGTGTACAAAACAACTTTTGATTTTTTTGACGGAAAATTTACGGATCAAAGATTTAAATAGAAGAACATGAAAAACATAAGAAAAAGGAAATAAAGACTCAAATGAAAAAGGAAAATGATATAAACTTGATTCTAGAGCCTAAACTCTGATATCAACTTATGCGAACTCACATAGCAATTGTAGTTACGGAATCCATGACAAATTAAAACAACCCAAGAAAGTCAAAAATCAACGTTTGAAAAGCTCGACCAAATAAATTATTGAATCGAGAATTAAGACAATCACTAACAATATCTTGACCGGTGATCACAAAACTTATGAACCTTACTTTGAATTAAAATTAAAATAATGAAGAACGAGAAGAAAGCAAATTAGTCTCGCGATAATAATTTCAATAATTGTCTGTTTACAATGAATATAATGAATCATATATTTAGGAAACCTATAAAACCTAGTTAAGAGTGGAATTTAAATCTCAAAGATTTTAAAGACATTCCATAAAAATTTTTTAATTTAAATAGAAGATTATACGAAAATTGAAAAAATAGGCGTCTAGAATGAACTATGTGGCTACATAGTGTAATACTATACGGTCCCATAGAACAAGTGAAAACCCCCCATTTGGTTTGGTATAGAGGCGTGCGACCTCATTCTTGTTTTTGCTATGCGGTCGCATAGCTTCCCAGCAATGCTTCTTTGTTTGCTGCTTGAACCAAGTTGATCCATATGGTTTCTTCTCCCGAACACAACACGAAACTTGTTCATTTGCTTGTCGTGATCGATGTTTCATACACCATAACTTGACCAAGCAATCGCATCGCCTCTTTAACTCGCTTCGTTCACGCCCTAATCACCGATCATCCCTCAATGATCAATGGATCCTTACCCGAACTTACTCTCTTATCATAGATCACATCATAATGTATATGAGCTAGTACCATGGCCAATTGAGACAAATGCGATGGAACCAAATGGATCTAAAAAAAATCAGATGAGCATGGCAACATTGTTAGAAATAAGGTAGGATTGGTTGCACATGGTTACACCCAAGTTGAATGAGTAGACTTTAAAGAGACTTTTGCACCTATGGTTAGACTTAAAATCATTGGACTTCTATTGTTTGTCGATGAGGTTTAAACTTTATCAAATGAATGACAAGAGTGCATTTTTGAATGGAATCTTGAATAAAGAAGCCCACATAGAGTAACCAAAAGGATTCATCGATCCATAACTTATAATCATGTATTCAAACTTTAAAATGAGTTGTATGGATTGAAACCTCCTTGAGCTTGATATGAAAGACTCATAATGTCTCTAATTGAGAAAAGATTCAAAAGAGGGAAATTTGATACAATATTATTCATCAGACAGCTCAAGTCAAGATTAATTGTGGCTCAAATATTTGTTGATGACATTGTATTTGGATCCACATCTGAAACAAAATCTATGGAGTTTGTTAATCTTATGCAAAATGAGTTTGAAATGAGTATGGTTAGCGAACTGAATTATTTCTCAGGTTTACAGGTTAAACAGGTTGATGCAGAGATCTTCATCTCATAAGCTAAGTATGCGAATAACTAGTGAAGAAATTTGGTCTAGAAAATACTAAGGCAATCAGGACTTCCATGGCTATGTCTTTAAAGATCTGCATAGATAAGCAGGGCTAGAATGTCGACCTTAGTCTATATAGAAGCATGATTGGTAGCTTGTTGTATTTGACCGCAAGCCATCCTGGCATAGCCATTAGCGTTGCTGTCTATGCAAGATATCAAGTCAAGCCAAAAGAGTCCCACTTGACAACTATTAAACGAGTCATTAGATACGTTAATAGCACATCCAATTTTGGTTTAAGGTACACTAAATCTTCAAACTCTTGTCTTACATAATATTCAGACTCCAATTGGAAAGAGAACATGAATGGCGGGAAAAGAACATTTGGAGACTGTTTCTATATGGGTAATGATCTTATCTATTGGTTAAATAAGAAACAAAACTCTATTTCCTTATCTACTATAAAAGCTTGAGTATGTTGTTGTCGATAATTACTGTATACACCAACTCTAGATGAAGCATATGCTTAGTGACTATGCTATTAAACAAGATTCTCTTACCATATTCAGCAATAATACTAGTCTATAAACATCTCTAATAATCATGTTTAGTATTTTAGGACTAAGCACATTGACATTAAACACCACTTAATCACGGACTTGGTTGAGAGGAATATAATTATCCTAGAACACATTCACACTAAAGGACAAGTGACTAATTTGCTCACTAAGGCTTAAGATATTGTCAGATTTGAAACTTTGCGAAAAATCGTAGGCGTATGCATGATGTATTAAATCATTTTGATGTACATATCTTTTATTGGTTTATTTTGTGTGTTCACTTTGTGTGCAGATGTGTTGTATTTATTTATATAAAAATAAAAAAATGGAAAAGATAAAAAGAAAAAGTGGGGGTTTTCTTGCAAATGTCATAAGTTGTGAATTTTTAATTTGTGTGCTCACTTTAACTTATGGTAAATTATTGTCAGATAAGTATACCATTGGGTAACCATTTACTAAGTCGTCGTCTTAAGGTGACAAGTGTTTGAGTGTAAACATATGACCAGTATTTATGTCTCTCTCGCTGTAATGTGACTTGTGTTAATAGACATGTTTATTGGAGGAAAGGGATACCGCCATGAGTGTGTAAAATCCTCCTTGATAATGAACATAAGTCATGAGAAGAAGGTTAATCTTATGATTCTTTGAAAGTCGAAGCTATAAATTCAAAAGACTGTTTTAAAAGAAAATAAAAAGAGCCATCACATGAGCATTATCCTTAACTTTTTCACCAATTAATGGTGTACCTTGTCATCTATGCATAAACTAAGCATCAGTGTTTAGGAAATCATTTCTATATATATTAAGGCTAGCACATACATATTTTTTATTTTTATTTACAGAGACAATTTTTAGATGATGACAAATTTGAAAAATACTTTTGCATTTAGTCACTACAAGTATTAACTTTAGTTATGACATGGTTTATAATTGATTAGTCTAAATGATCCTATCATAGACTTACATTTTAATATGAGAAATTAATTAAATTAATTGTGAACAGACATTCGAATGGAAATTTCATGGTTATCCTGATGATTTTAAGCTAATTATGAAATTGATTTGATTGTGAAATTTGCTATAAAAAAATATGATGATTGATTCACTTTTGTAAATCTCGCTATTTTTGTGTGATTGACATGCGTAGATTTTTTTCGTACATTTCTAATCAACTGTCTAAGTTTGGCTAAAAACTCAAGTATCCACTGCAAAAAGGAAAAATTAAGTGGAAATGTTTAGAAGGAAAATTTAGGTCGAAAATTAGGAGCCAATTAAACCTTATTTGGTGATAAAAATGGAGAAATTGCTCATTATATTTGATCTAGAATTTTTGTAGGTTCAAACTATTTTTGCATATTATAAAGAACATGTGTATGTAAGGGGGAGACTGATTGCCTGAAGAATCAGCTAGTTCCACTCTTGTATCACTTAAGGGACTAGGTTTTGACCTCCTACCACATTAGCCTAAAGCTACTTTGCTGCTCCTGCTCCTGCTCCTGCTCCTGCTCCTACTCCTGCTAAGAAGTCCAACAAATATGCCTTTTGACTGGTTCTATCGTGCTGATATTTAACTTCCTGATATAACTATTTGATTTGGTCATGTATGATACCTAACTATTCGTTTCACACACATGAATGACTGTATTAACTTGATATACTCGTGTTTGGTTGGTTGGTTTCCTCCCCTATCTTGATAGTGTCCTTTTAATTTCAAAAAATGGGGAGTAGGTAAATTTTTATATGGTTGAAAACATGAAGTACATGGAAGTTAGTATGTAGTGCAGTTTGAATTTGATGAACTTTACTTTTTAGTATTGATACACTACTTTATGTCATTGTTGCTTGTTCAAATTTACTGTACAACGTTTACTTAGACTCACTAAATACTACTATATGAAACATTGTTTGATTAAGGATTTTCTGTTCATAAAATGTGTGAGTTAGGGAGAGCTGTGTGTTTTATTTGAGAACTAACTAAGGGGGAGTCTCGTGCGGGATTTGATCATCACACTTACAAACATGACATTGAAAATTCACAATTGATTTTTTAAGCTATGCTAAAGGGGGAGGTTGTTGGTTTCATATTTTTACATATTATTTTTATTGGTTTATATAATATATGATTGATTTTTAAATTTCAAGAAAATTGTCAAAAATGTGAAAACATGATACAAGTCCAAACGACCGCCAATCTTAACTGATTGGATGGTAAGCTATTTTAAGAAAACACTATGGCTGCGAGTTTTAGGGTTTCAATACTAAAAATAGAGCTCGAATTTTCATTACCATATTGCAGCTAATACATAATTATTCACTTACCATCCTAGATATTATTTGATAGGTTAATTAATTAAATTTAAGGAAAGATTGATTTAATATTACACAATAAGTTTATTTATTAATATATCAAATAAATCTTATATGATATGATTATATACTTACTATGTTTACTTGTTGATTTTTAGATAAGTCGTAGTTCGAATATTGTGCATTGCTTTAAAGAAATCTAGAAATGGATTAACAACTTGGAATAATTTTTTTCGTCATTGCTCTTACAGGCTACGGCTTTGTCGAATTCGAGAAATCACACAGGACTTGATACTTCATTGATTAATTCAAAGTGAAGCATTGAAAAACCTAATTTCATCTGGTAAACTCGTGACTAGCAGTTCTACCATTTTCAGCAGCAAGCAGTTCTGTCATTATCCATCACCAAGTAGTTCTGTTATTTACTAATAGCGAGAAGTTCTGCCGTTTTACCAGTATCGAGCTGTTATGCGATTCTTGAAAGAGTTCATACTGATGTAATGCTTCATCGAATATTTTCAAAGCTGCCAGTTTTTCTTCAACCATATTTGAAGGGAACAAACAAAAGCGTTAATGTATAATCCTATTCATTAATCAATCTGCTTGACGTGAGTTCAGAATAGTGATTTTTAATCCAAGTGGTGGTTGCGCCCAAGTACGATAGTGAAATGACGATAAAGGCAGAACGAAGAGTTTGATTCGACTTCATACTTTAATATGTTAGTTAATTTTCGAAATTAATTAAAACCTTAGAACAAAGATACAATATGTACGTTGTAGTAGAATTGCTGAAAATTGATTATAGGATATTATGATTGCCTGTTGTCTGCTGTTTAAATTGAATTATTAAAATGGGCTTTTATTTTCCTAGGTTTTAAAATTTATAGGTCAAAATGGATGGTTTATGTCAAGTCTAGTTAATATTAGCTTTCCACACACTTAAGAGTTTGCAACGAAAATATGTTATGTTCACCTCAAAATCTTTTGATCAAGTGGTCAATAGATCCAACAAACTCTCCCCCCTTATCCACTAAGCGTTAACTGCATATTAAAACACACTATTATGGTGCAAAAACGTCCATGAAAAAAGACGCAAGCATTTGTACTCCAACCATCAAATCAATTGTCAAAATAAAAAATAGAATCAGCGCAAAAGACATAAGTGTGAGAAGATTTGTTTAGGATTTAGATGAACTTACCTTGAATGCGAACGAGTTTCATATATATAAAGAGAAAAATTATACTAGTAACCTAATTCCAAAATGAGGTTGCTTGATTTGATTCGGCCCAATATAATTGATATCAACAATGTCCAGTCAGTTAATGAAGTACCCCATCCACTATGTACTTGCTCTGTAATTCATTGATATAACAATAATCTCTTAAGTCTAAATCATAAATTCATGGGTCAGACTTTGAAATATATGTTATCGACGTTGCCAAGGCTTACGAATTACCCATAAAGATAACATGTCAAGATCTAATAAAATTTCAACAGCACATTTCCAAATACTCATTACAGTACAGTAAAAATAATGATAGATCAAACATGCCACATATAAGGTCAGATTTTATCATAGGCCAAGACGAAAATCGCATTTCTCACAAATGCTTTCATTAAACAATAGTCGAATGATCAACAGTCAATAAATTATTGAGGCACAAGTCAACTTCAACAATTTGCTAAATGTACCCAAAGATAAAAGGAAACTAATCCTAGGAGAATTCTAAGGTCGAGAAATGGCCATGTTGTAAGTTTCCCATATGTCTGGCAAAAAGGTTGAATAAGAAGAAAAATAAGTTAAAATTTTGTTGATTTATGTAACAAAACATACACTTGTTCTCCCACATGACATATATACCTTCGTTTGGTAGGGATTAAAATAAAATTTTCAGTAGATTTTGATTGTAATAAATGTAATGCGTAATTGAAAAGTTGGAGGACTTAAAAATATGTGATTAAAATTAATTGTTAATTTTGAGATAGATTAAAATAATCCCTATCAAATCTGGACATAAAAGACATGGCACTTTTCAAAAATAGAATGATAGTTAGTGACATCTCACCATATTCTTTGATTTTGTTGGCATAATTGAGAAGAAGAATAATAATAATAAACAATCATGCCTCATCATTAATAAACCATTCATTGTCAGCAGCTGAAAAACCTCGAGTCTACTACAGGTTGAGATGGAATCCAAATCATTCTCTAGGGAGGGGCCTATCAGTTGCTTCGATAATTGCTGATAAAACTACATAAATTCTTAATGATTTGTTTTTCTTCAACTATTAAAAAAGTATGTAAAATACATTGATTTGACAAAGTTAGCAATCCATTACAACAGTACCCCCTCTTTTACTGCAAATACTTGAACACTAAAATGTAAAATTGACATCTAGACCGATCACGTGTCCATGTAATCTCGTACAGAATGAAAATTTTATGTTAACGAAAGCAAATGGTAGTGCACCATCAATCATACTACAATTACATATTTTCTTAATGGAAAATTTGACGGATAACACTTGGCGCGGCACAATTGGAAGATGGAAGGAAAAAAATGCCAATCAAGTTCGACCACGTCAGCATCGATATCAATTATGTTAAAAAAATTATCTACTTAGAGCTTTATTGATGCACAATAGGGGAGAGTTTTAATAAGCTGAAATTGGGTGCATGTACTCCTCGTGTCATTGACCAAAAAGAATTAGCCAAATTACAGATTACCTATCGTCCATCCAATCCTAGGCTGTCTTTCTCGTGTGTTGGAGTCCCCTTGAATCGTGGTTTTTTTTATGAAACCTAGTGACCTTCACGATCTCCCTACCCACCATTTCTCTGTTATTATTGATTGATTCATTCATTTATTCACAAACCCGGATCACCACATGACCAATTCCTTCAGTTCAAAAATTCTCTCTCTTTCTTCTAGCATTATTATTTTTTCTTGGTGTCCTTTTCTCTTTGTTTCTTAAGAAGCCTTATCCTTTGTAAATCCTTTCTTGGATTCTTTATTTTACTCACTGTAATAATTTTTTATTACCCTCAATTTTGTTTTCTTTACTATTCTATATAAAAGCAGATTCTTTTCGTTCTCTGCTTGCCTCTATCTCCCTGTTCTTTTTCTTCTTTGTGTTCTTTTCAGTTTCGTTATTCTTGTTGCATTATTTATGTGTCTTTTCGAAATCTTCCATTGTTGAACCAAATCTTGATTACGATTGTTGATGTCTTTGGCTGTTGGAGCCATGGGATTGGACGAAAACAAGGAGGGTAAAGAGGGGAACCCTGTTTCGGAAACTAATAAAACAGGCGCAGATCATGCTGACTCTGAAATTGAGCCTGATACTACTGGGAGGGTTAGCAGGCAAATGAGTGAGGGTTCTCTGTATACTACTGAGGACGAGGATGAAGAAGACACTGAATCAAAAATTCAATTGGGACCTCAGTGCACTCTCAAAGAACTGTCTGAGAAGGATAAGGTTTGTGTTTTTCCTTAATTTATGTTTCCTAATTTCCATTTCATTGTATAATTTTTTCAGAATTTAGGATGATGAAAGTTTGAGGAGGTGGAAGGAACAACTTCTTGGGAGTGTTGATGTGAATTCTGTTGGAGGTATACTTTTTCTTTATAAAACTAGTTTATTATTATTATTATTATTATTATTTATTTTATTTTATTTATTTTTCAATCTTGCACTGCAAAATTCATCAAATAGCAATAGATGTTGTTACTTCTGTCTAGAAGAAAGAATATACTTTGAATGTACGTTTGGTAGGAGCAAATTCGACTAAAATTATGAGACCTAACAAATGATCTTCAACATTTTTCCTTGGATCTGACCGTTTCTTTAACTAATATGTCAAATGAAAGACATCCTCGGGATTCGAGAGTACCCTTTTCTATGGAACATTCTTTGCAGTCATAGCCATATTTCCCCCACTGTATGTCTAGGAGGAAATGGTCCAGTGATAATACTATATGATATGACAGTCAATCTTAAATGAGAAGGTACTATTTCTCAATCTGTCTTACTTGCTCCTACGGTACCAAGGTTGAAAATATTGAACAGTCATTCACAACTATTGATTCCTTGAAAAGTTAAGGATTAGTAATCTTTTATAGGAGTTCAATGGGTTCGGTCTTATACATAATGTTACACCAGGAAGGTAAGTCAATCACACCCAGTGAGCTGGGGCCTGTACTTGTGAATAGGAGAAGTGAATCGAGATTATTAGAGGGAGAATAGTATAAAGGAAAGTATGAAAGAATGAGAGATAATTCCACATTCCATTACAGGTGTTGGATAAGACCCCTTACACAAACAAATGCTCTACGTTTTTCTTCTCTCTTGAGTTTTTTCATTAACTGTGGTTTACCGTGTCCAGTTTCCCATTTCCATTAAAAAGATGCTACAAGGGGATGGATGGGAGTATTTGAATATCATATGTGTAGTAACATGGTTTCAAGTAGTTTCTAACAAATGGACTTCAGTTTACTGAATTTGTTATATGAAAATCATTAGCATAGAAAGTTATTTTTATATAAAACCAAATGTACAGTCTCAAAATCCAACTCAAACTGCTTGATGACATTACTTGGGAGTATTCTTGCTGTGTAGAGGAGAGCAAACATGTTTCGTGACGTTCTTTTGTCATTACTGTCATATTGTAGAAACTCTGGATCCAGAAGTCAAAATTTTGAGCTTGGCAATCAAATCCCAAGGTAGAGAGGATATTTTTCTTACAATCCCTGAGACTGGAAACCCTAAAGGACCGTGGTTTACTTTGAAAGAGGGAAGTCGCTACAGCCTTAAATTTACATTCCAAGTCAGCAACAATATTGTTTCAGGCCTCAAGTACAGGAACACGGTTTGGAAAACTGGCATCAAAGGTTCTCTTCCCTCAAATTATGCGTTTCTAACTGAATATTGATGGACTTGTTGAAGTTTTTGATAAAATTTACCCTTTCACGAACATTTATTTCAGTGGACAGCACCAAAGAAATGATTGGAACCTTTAGCCCTCAGTCAGAACCTTATACACATGAGATGCCTGAGGAGACAACCCCGTCTGGCATCTTTGCTAGAGGATCGTATTCAGCTAAAACACAGGTGATCAATTCATCCATTGATCATCTCTTGTTATACCTGTTGATTTCTTGTAGCTTTAACTCAAAAACTTGTTTAAAAGATTGAAGATTTCTAAGACTGCACGACACATAATTTCAATCTTACTAATATTTCTGTTGCTCTGATGTCATTTTGTGCAGTTTCTTGATGATGACAACAAGTGCTACTTGGAGATGAATTATACATTTGAGATCAAGAAGGATTGGCAGGCTGCTGCATAACTTGAGACTTTTTAGTAGAAGTATTTTTTCTCTGTCCTCGGAATGTATCTCATTTCAGTTTTGAGTATTTTATGTCTGTCTGGTCATTGTGCTGTGATCACAGCAGCAAACGATAGGAATGGAAGGGAAGAAACACATTTCTTGAGATTGAGACGATGAGGCTGACAAATTCAGTTGTTAGGTTTTATTAATTTGTTGAGTATCATTCAATAAAGTTGAGCTTGACATTGACATTTTAACAAAATCCTCTCTGTTTCTCTCTCTATAGTTCTCAGTCATTTTCTTGCTTTTGTGCATTCTTACATTTGAATATGCACACCAACAGTAAAAAGGGTTGATTTTTAATAATTACGCCGTTTATAAACACTTTCCGAACATGTTTTTAATTTTAACATTTCTGTTCCATAATGAATTTATCAATTTACTGGTTTGATTAATTTTTTATTAATATCTCTAAGTTGTCAACTCTTGAGTTTTAAATTCTTTGATGAATTTTATTATTAAATTAACTGATTAAAGTTATCCACTATATTTATTAATTTGTTAAATCGAAAAAATATATAATTATGTGAAAAAGTTGACAGCGGCTTTTATTTTGGAACGAGTAAGGTCAAGAAAATACCAGCTCCTCTCCGTTAAGGGTGGATAAGGCATCAAATTGTGTTGTTAAAGCATTTTTCCTTTTGAATAATTTATATTTAAGAAAATAATACCACAAACAACTATATATGTGAATATTTATAACTTGTATGATCGAACATAGAAATGATTTTAAGCATCATTGCTTAGTTTATACTTAACAATAAGCAGCATAACACAAAAATTAATTGATGAATAAGTTAATGTATATCTCAATCACTTTTGCCTAACATAAGCTAAGTTGTTAAGCAACGGTATTTAGTACACTATTTCTCACTTCAGACAAGCATAAAAAGTATACTTATCACTATTGACGCAAAGAAAACAAAGTTTAGAAACAAGAATCTTTTGATTTTTGAACCCCTCTATTCTAACAAAGCAAAAAATTGCTCGGAGTGAAAATGTTTATAAATTAAATTTAACAATTTCGTACTACTTAAAGTTAACTTCCGTTTGTTTCTCATTTATAAAAGCCATTTTTTGTTTCTCAAATTCATTTTTAACAATACATTTTACATGATTTATAACTTTTATCAAATTTTCAGCTACAGTTTCATGTATCAAAATTTAGTAACACTAGGGGGCTTGACATGGTCCGATTTGGTTCTGTTTTTAGAGTCGAACTGAATTGGACCCGACTTTTCTAGTATTTAGTAATTGGAATCGTTAGGTCAAAATTTAATTATGGAGCCATTCGAGTTCAATTCCATTCCATTTGATTCGATTCAATTCCCGAATTTTCATACAATAATTATTATTTCATATTTACAGCAACATTAATTCAACTAATGACGTGTTCAATTTAGCTCTTACAAAATCACGTAATTCAATCCCGTTATATCTTTTACGCATCTTTTTGTTGAATTCATCATATATTTGACTTTTAAAATTAAAGAAAAATGAAAATAACGAGCTCACGATAATAAAGAGAGACACAATTGAGCTTTGAATTCGATTTCTCCAAAACGGCAGAAACGACACTACAATAGAATAAGATATTTGGAAAATCTTAATTAGAAATAGTAAAAATCATATTTTGGGTTTGAACTAAATTAATTAGTTAATAAAAACGGCTGTAACGTCTCTAAAATAGAATAAGATATTTGGAAAATCTTAATTAGAAATAGTAAAAATCATATTTTGGTTTTGAACTATATTTTTTAGTTAATAAATTTATTTAAAAAAAATAAAATTATTTGACTTATTTAAAATAAAAAAAAAAAAGTTAAGGAGATTCAGTTTTTATTCGGTTCTGAGAATTGAACCGAACTCGTCAGTTCTCGATTCAAATACACATTCGGGTATTTAACTTGAGAATAAACATTCGATTCAATTCAGTTTAGTCCCGATTCGATTCGATCCAATTCGATTCGAGAGTTTTGTCCAATCCTAAGTAGCACTTTAATGTTTAGCTAAATCAAATTGGGCTTAATTTAATAAATTATTTGTCTTCATTCTTTTGAGGAAATAGTAAAAACATTTCTATAGAACTCTTTATTTATAAAAATGTATCTTATGCATTATAGAGATTAGAGAATCAAAATTTTTAGAATAATATTATTTGTAGATAATGAAGTTACTTGATGATTTGTGTCAAAAACAGATTAGGGATTTTTTTATTTGGTTGAAAAAAATTATCCAACTCTATTTCATCAGATCATGTGCATGTAAATTATTATGTACGTGTAATACAATAGAAATTTTTATGCACTCCAATAACGCTTTTTATTTTGGCTCTTTATTTTTTTGACATTTTTCAATAAAATAATATTACATGTAAATTCAAAAAAAATTCTTACTTTTTAACAACGCATTCTCTTAAAAATTAATATTCTAAAATACATTTTTCCCAAAACTTCATTAAAATAGAGCCCAAACAAGGGCTTATTGATTTTACCTCATTTTATTTAATGTAATTTTTTATATGTCAATAACCAATTAATTTAAATGTGATTTGAATAATTTAAAAATTACAGTATTAAAACATGTGACGTTTTAAATACAATCATTTTTATTGAAAATAGATAGTGAGTTTGATTATGTAAATTTGAAGAGTCAAGTCGACTCTCTATATTAGAAAACTTTTTAGAACTTATTTTTAAATATTAATTTTCTAAAATGGAGGGCATTTGCATAGCTCTTATTATTTTTACAATCAAGGATTCAAAGAGCAATCGAAAAATAATGTCCGAGTATGATTGAAAATAAAAAGCACATTTACTTATTCCTTAACATAGCCAAACACCCTCCAGCAAAATCTGCAACTTTGGCGGTAGACCCATCGGCAACCGGTGACTAGCGGCCGCGAAACCCCCAACAGGTTAGTCCGATACAGTTTGTCCTTTTATTATGTATTTAATTGATGTGTCCGATTTGCCTGGACACGTTGCATTCATTGGATTTATTTTAATAAAATGCCCTCCTCTGGAACGTTCCTAAAGCTCAAAATCCCTAAACCTAATTCACCACAGGTAAACTCACGCTTTTATCTTCCTTTCATCAGGATCTCTGTTTTTGCTGCTTTATTTTTGTTTGAATGTTCTTCTTTAATCTGTTTTTTTTTTCCTTCTAATCTTTCCTTCGTTTTTCATTTCTTAACCTATTCGTTGTTGTATTCTGCTTGATTTTGATGTTGTATTGATGAATTAATTAATCAAAATTCAGTATCATTCATTTTCGTCTTTTAAGTGTAGTTTTATCTCAAGTAAAGTGATATCCATCTAGTTGAATAAAGTGATTTATGGAAAATTGGTTCAGTTGTGTAGGCTGTGAATTGGAGAAAGAACTATTTCACTGTAGAAATGAAAACAAAAAGAGAGGAGTGGGAGAACACTGTGTCTGAGGAGGGAGTTAAGAGGCAGAAGCTGGTCGAGCAGTCCTTGCCTCAGCTTGCATTTGACAATCCACTCCTTCCGCTTGCTTCATACGATGACGATGATGAAGATGATGTTGAGGACAGACGAGGTGGGGGCAGGGATAAGGTCATAAGTAATAGTGGAGTAGGGCAAAATGGACATGCATATGATGAGGAAGACAGTGATGACGATGAGGATCAAGGTGCACTAGGAGGCCAAGGACAGCGTAATCGTATGGTGGAAGTAAGAAGGGACTGTCCGTATCTTGATACGGTTAATAGACAGGTACTGAAATCACTACATCACTTACCTCTATGAATCACTGAACTTCTGTTCTTCCATTACCAGCATGTTTCATAATTAATTTCCTTGGTGGTTTTATTTCACTTTCACCATTAAAATATGATAATCAAAGTCTGTTCTTTTTCTTTTTTTCCATCTATGTAATTTGTTTTTCCACATCTGTTTATTTTGGTTGTAAACTGTATGTGATGGTACACTATTATAGAGTATGTTTATATAGGTGTTCCTGTTTGAGGATTAAGTGTCTGAGAATTAAGGAAGTCTTTCACGGGCCTGCAATTGTACTATTTATCAAGATTGTTTATTTGTGCTAACTTATTATTCGCGAGTAGTTTTGTAGGCTGAAGGTGATTGACTCAGTGCTTCTTTCTTTATTTTTTTAATCATTTCAGGTCCTGGATTTTGACTTCGAAAAATTTTGTTCAGTATCTCTTTCAAACTTGAATGTGTATGCATGTTTGGTTTGTGGGAAATATTACCAAGGAAGGGGGCGAAAATCTCATGCATATACTCATGGTCTTGAAGCAGGGCACCATGTCTACATCAATCTTCGAACAGAGAAAGTTTACTGCCTTCCTGATGGATATGAAGTTATTGACCCATCACTGGATGATATTCGATATGTACTGAACCCAAGGCACGATGCTGCATGATTTATTTAATTTTTTTTTCAATAGTTCCTTTTCCTTATTTCTGTGGTGCATTCAGTCTAGAGAAACGGAAGAAACAGATACTATCTTTTTGAGCAGCTTAACCTTATGTTTGTTAAAATTTTTCTTTTTCTAATGAAGTGAAATCATGTAAGTGTCAAAGCTAAACTTTCTCCAGGAATTCTGATGCTACAATTTGTTATTTCCTTCTGCTTTATGCAATATTTTCCTTTCGTCTCTTTCTTGCATTGCCATATCATGTCATACTTCCATGGTTTCGTCATACAATTTTTCACATATTTTGCAGGTTTACTAGGGAACAAGTTGAGCAGCTTGATAAGAATCGACAATGGTCCAGGGCACTTGATGGGTCGGATTATCTTCCTGGAATGGTATTTTATTTAACTTCTTTGTGCTTGTTATTTTCTTTTGCTAATTATAGTTACTGTTATTGCTATATCAATCTTACATATTTTTATTTCCAGCACTAATACTAGTTCTTTGGAATTGGAAAATCTTTTAGGTGGGGCTGAATAATATCAAAGAGACCGACTTTGTTAATGTCACTATTCAATCCTTGATGCGAGTTACTCCCTTAAGGAATTTCTTTCTTATCCCTGAAAATTATCAAGACAGCAAATCCGCACTTGTTCATCGATTTGGAGAGCTCACACGAAAGATATGGCATGCAAGAAACTTTAAAGGACAGGTTTGAAACTGTATTCACATGTAAGTCATATCTTTCTGTCAACTATCTTCACTTGCTTATAAACACTGCACAATTGCAGGTGAGCCCACACGAGTTTCTGCAGGCAGTAATGAAAGCTAGTAAAAAGCGTTTTCGAATAGGTGCACAGTCTGACCCTGTTGAATTCATGTCATGGCTTCTTAACACGTTGCATGGAGATCTTAAAAGTTCAAAAAAAGGCCGCAGCATCATTCACCAGTGTTTTCAGGTTTTCTCTTTACTAAAATTTCTATCTTCCTTGTCAGACCTTTTGCTAGTCTTCTTTTTTCCTTGTATTCAAAGTGCAAACACTCATAGGGAGAACTGGAGGTTGTGAAAGAGATCCATAGCAAAGCTATCGCAGAAAACAAAGAAAATGGAGATGGCCAGAACAATGGAAATGGAGAAGATGGTGGAACTGAAGTGAATAAAGTTGTCATGGAGACAAGTAGGATGCCATTCTTGATGCTTGGATTGGACTTGCCTCCGCCTCCTCTTTTCAAGGACATCATGGAGAAAAACATTATCCCACAGGTTTGACTTTTAAGTTTTTTAGTTGCTTGTGTGGTAACTGCAAATATTTGGCATTTGCTATTTTGTATTGAGGTGGATTATTGTTTGCTGAAATTGGAGAGGTACATCAGGGAAGTCCTAACTAGCATGGCTCTTTTTCCTCAGCCCGTGGGCCATGTCTAATTACAAGCTCATACCTTTTTGTTTGTTAGCTGCTTAAAAAGGCTCCTCTTTTGTATCATTTGGTTACTATCTAGTGAAGACTAGGCTTCGTGTAATGTGCCCATTTAGCTCCTACCTTGAACTGGGGTGTTCATGAGGCATTAATCCTTGATCAGTTTGTGGGGACGTGTTGCCAAATTCTATTAAAACAGCTAATTGAATTTAGGAGGCAGCTTTCATTTATGCATGCATCTGTATATTCTTCTGTGCATAGGTTAAAAGGAAGCTCGAGTTTGTGGCTGAGTAGGATGTTGCATATGTACTCTCAAGTAGGATGTTGCCTATGCATTTTTATTAAACTTCTCATGTAGAATGTATTGCTAAATGTCCGAGTTACTTTCACACATGTATCGCACATGGGGAAAAATGAAATGGGTAACTTGTGTCCACATGCCTTATATTCCTTGCATCATGTGATACTAAATACAAATGTTCATTTTCTTTTGGTGGCTCAGTTCAAATCTTGAACTCATTATTCCACCCGGTAAAATGCTTTCAGGTTCCTCTTTTCAACATACTTACGAAGTTCGATGGTGAGTCTGTGACAGAAGTTGTGCGGCCTCGTTTAGCAAGGATGAGATACCGTGTTACGAAACTGCCTCAGTATCTTATTCTGCACATGCGTAGGTTTACTAAGAATAATTTCTTCGTGGAGAAAAATCCTACTCTTGGTGAGCATCTATTTTTTTGCTACGTTGTAGTATAAGTGACCTATCAAGTGAATCAGCATGCAAGGTTTTAGCAGGGATGTAATTGTCTCGCAAGTCTGTACATTCTATCAGATGATACACACAACTGATAGCCTCTTGAGTTTACTTAAAAAGTACCTTTTTTTTCCTTAGAAATATGTTTTAGCGCTTAATTTGCATGCTAGACATTGCAACAAAAGGCAGTGGTATATATATAACCACTTTTAAGTGCTTATAAAGTAACTTGCTAACTATAGAAAGTGCCTATTAGTTCTTAGTACCCTGTATATGCACAGTTTTCTGATGTCCTTGTCGAAGACGTGGTTATTCAGGATATACGTTATATTTTTCCAAAACCTGTTTGACCCATTTTTGTTTTTAAAGCTCGTACTTCTACTTCCATGGCTAAACACAAAGCAAAAGTACTGTGCCTTGACATGCTTAAAGCACTAATCAATTTTCATCTCATCCTTTAATCTGTAATCTGAGATAGGTGTAGCCGGCTTCATATTTCTACTGATTTCTTGTGGGATCCTTTTGTCTGTCGCAGTTAATTTTCCTGTGAAGAATCTAGAACTAAAGGATTATATTCCTCTACCTGCACCTGGGGAGAAAAAGAAGTTACGGTCTAAGTATGATTTAATTGCCAATATTGTTCATGATGGTAAACCTGGTGAAGGATCGTACAGGGTGTTTGTTCAGCGGAAGTCAGAAGAACTATGGTGATTTTACATGACCATTTTTTTGGCTAATACTTGTAATTTTTCCTAAACTTCATAAGTTAACAAACTTATTGCCTCCCCAGGTATGAGATGCAGGACCTTCATGTATCAGAAACATTGCCCCAGATGGTTGCGCTCTCTGAGGCATATATGCAGATATACGAACAGCAGCAGTGACCTCTATTTTATGCATTTGCTTGAGTAGTGGGCAGAAAAAAGCTCTCAAGGTTCTGATATTCCTGAAATGTTGTAGTTGCTTTACAAATAGTGTTAGTGAACTTGTTCATTTAGCAGAATAAAAGAATGTGCATCTGAAAATTTTCTTTTTAATGGTATACATTTTGAATTTTGTAAATGAGTGGAGCATTTGCATCAGTTAATCGTATCAGAATAGGCGGCTTTCTGATAACAGCCCCGAGAAGATTTGCTTGTTAGATGATTCTTTATCCATTTGTTCATTGTTTGATTCTGCTTCTTTTCAGCTGTTATATGTTCTTCCTTTTGGACGTTGTATTTACACTGAAGGTACAATCCAGGTTAATGGTATGTTTGGCACAGTAGATTGGATTGCCGTGGACATAATAAGTTAGAAAACAAAATAAAGGGAATATTTTTTGCAATATTTGTTTTAAAATCTAAATTTGTTTTCATTGACCTTTCTCTATATTGAGATTAACCTAGAATCTTGTAATAATTTGATTCTTCATTCTTATTTCTTCCGAGGACTATGATTTACTTTGTTGAATTTTGTATTTGTAGTGAGTCTTGTTCAATATAATGTATCATATCTAGCACTTATATGCTGTTTAAACGTGCAGGTGAGTATCATTGATGTTAAGCACCAGTTCGAGAGAGTTTTGGACTGTTTCTTGCAGAAATCTGAAGGGGGGTAAAATGGAGATGGTTAATGTGTATGTGTAAAAGGAAGGAGATCGCTAAAATTTTGCGAGTGTATGATATCGTAGTCTAATGAAGAGTGAAGGAAACTATCGTACCCTACTTAATCCGATTTTAGTTAATACTCTTTCTAATTGAATAGTAAAGTATGATGGGGTTGATTTATGATTAATTAACCTAAAATTATTTATAAACTAAACTGATGAATAAATAGAAGCATTAATAAGCTCGATTAACAATGAGCACTAGGATTTAAGAAAATCTGTCAGTACGTTTTTACAACAATTCAGGAAATAACAACGCTTGTTTGACTTGACGTTTAATATATCCATTTAATTAATTTAGTAACGAACTAAGGTCTAAGCTTATTCTCTCTTGTGAATCTAATATATCTCTATAAAGATTGCAAACGTGTGTTGATATATTTAAGGAAAAAGAGACTTGGCTAGGGCCCATGGAGCGATCGGGCCAAGTAGTAGGGTTCTATATTTAATCACTCGAACATTCAATTAGATCATACAAGAGAGAGTGATATATTTCTATCTTTATTAGATTTTACAATGATTGTTATCATTTGTTAGATCTCTATTCTTTCTCTCGAATAAAACAAAGATCAGTGATAAAGATTTCGAGTAAAAATCTTCAATTCAAGTATTGGAATGAGTATTCTTGTCTCTTGTTCTCTCTCAAACCTTGGTTCTCTAAAATTTAGGATCCAAAATAGGTTAAAACGAGTTTGAATTACATTTCATAAAGATGTTGAATAAAAAAAAAGGTCTATTGGGATGAACTATGCGGTCACATGACTTAGATTATGTGCCTACAAGAACATGTAGAGTAACCTTTGCAATCGCAAGGTAAACACCTTGTGATCCCAAGGTATACACTTTGGCTTGTCTTCATTTTGGTCCCTGATTTTTTTTCTTTACAGCGCAAGTCCTAGTGGCAACAACCTTGCTTTTTTACTATGTTACTACATACAATACAAGTAATGAAAAAGATGAACGAGATTTGATATAAGGTTCTACCAGATTTTGAGGTCAATATATTAATGGATTTTTCGTATCCCTATTACCACCATTTTCATGCTAAACTTTCCATGTTTTCCATATGCTAAAAAATTGGAAAACCATCTGTCATATCAGGGGAAAAAAAAAAAAAAACAGCACAAATCATCCATCTTCTCGAAAACATTTACTTTTTAGTACAAAATCTATAATACAATAATAAAAAAAAAAGTTAAAATTTTATTTATTATATACTATCAAATTTTGTTCATATCAGTGATATATATAAATCAACATTGGCAACTGAATTACTTACGAATTGATTTGGTCAGAGAATATGGGTCAAGGCGCCATCTTTTACCAGTACTCAATATTTGAAAATCTTCTCAATTATTTTCTTTTACTGCTTCAAGTGGCTATGGTTGCTGAGAATGCCCTTTTTTTTCTACTTTTTAGCTTATAATTAATTATTTAACTGGTAAAGACAAAAATAAGTATTTTACACGCAGATCTCAAGTCCAATCTCTCAAAATCTTTACATGTGATTACTAGACAAGAACTCTCTATCTTTGATGGGATATTGAAAACTATAAGGATATATATAGTCCAAATATGAAGCAGAAATTATTGCATTTCATTTTTTGGTGATAAATAATCTTGCCGTGTATGTCCAAGGTACCGATTTAAAACTATAACCAGTCAAAATTGAGTAAATTTTGTGTCATTTAATGTCACACGTCTTTAGTCTAGAAGGAGGAAAAAAAAAAATTAGCAAGTGCCTATTAATCAAAATATTGCACAAATTAATGTTCTTAAATACGAACCATTCAAAACATGTGGTCTACTGTTTGGACACACGTTGTTTCCATATCACTATCCTATTGGGGAAATAGCTAGAAAACGCAAGAAATTTAGATACTAATTAAACGCATCAATGAAGTATCAAATCGATCAATCAACTCAATATCGTAACCAAATGATGGTGATTAATTTACCTTTATACTTTAATAAAACGTTTTGCATGGATTTTGATATGTGAGTATATGATGAGTATACGGCAAAATCTCATGTGCCGTCTCCAACTTATACTCTGTTTGTATTTATAAATTCTTCCCAAACGGAAGGTAAATTAAACCAAAAATAAATAAATGTTAAGACTTGGAATAACTATGGTTTAAACAAAAATAATTTCATTTCTATAAATAAAGTCTACCCTGCAGACCGTCCAACAATAAAGACAACAAAAAAGGGGATATGGAGGTTATCAGGTCGTATAAGACACGTTTTTGAACAATTGAATTGTGAGTTGTAACCTAAACATCAATTTCCCTGTGAAGAAAAGAAGCTTTTGGAGCTTAACTCCTTAAGGCTTCCCTTTTTCAACCAAATAAAAGCCAATATATCCTGTAAAACCATACACACAGAATCACAGATAGATGGAAATTGAGGGTGATACAGATATAAAAAAGGTACTGAGTTATTGGATGGAAGGAGAAATCAACAACTTCATAAAGGTATGGCTATCAGTTTATGTATCTTTATCCTACTGTTATCTTATAGCCAAGATTATCCCTAAAGGTACTACAAGACTCTTCGCTTTTATCCCCGTTGTCTTGCTTTTCCTCGTCCTCCCTTTAAAGCTCCACTCCATGCACCTCGGCGGCCTCTCTGCCTTCTTCATCGCGTGGCTAGCTAACTTCAAGATACTCATGTTCGCCTACAATGAAGGCCCTTTATCTGATCCTTCACTCTCCCTCCCAAGATTTCTCGCCATTGCTTGTCTACCAATTAAGCTTCAGAACTCTCAAAATGTAAACAAGAACCAATTTTCTCAAATTGAAAAGGGGCATAAATCACTTTTCAACTATGCTATAAAGGGTTTTTTGTTGGCTTTGTTCGTCAAGATTTACGACTACAGTGATTATATGCACCCAATGATTATGCTTGTTATCTACAGTTTTCATATATACTTTTGCTTGGAGATTGCGTTAGCCATTGCTGCAGCCATGGCTCGGGCCCTTCTTGGAGTCGAGCTCGAGCCGCAGTTCAATGAGCCATACCTTTCGACCTCACTGCAAGACTTTTGGGGTCGTCGGTGGAACCTCATGGTATCCCGTCTACTGCGTCCTACAGTATACATGCCTGTACTCAGCTGGTCAACTAGCCTTTTGGGCCGGAAATGGGCTCCACTTCCAGCTGTAATGTCAACTTTTATAGTGTCGGGCCTTATTCATGAGCTCATATTCTACTATTTGGGCCGCGTGAAGCCCACATGGGAAATCACCTGCTTTTTCTTGCTTCATGGCGTGTGTTTAATGGTTGAGATTGCGGTCAAAAAGTCAATTAAGGGGAGGCTACACATACCGAGGATTATTACGTCAATATCGACCGTTGGATTTGCGATGACCACAATCTTTTGGCTCTTTTTCCCACCGTTATTGCGGTGTAAGGCTGATGAAAGAGCGTTTGCAGAGTACGTGTCTGTAGGCGCGTTTGTGAAGGATTTTTTTAGGGCTTTGATTTTTCTGGCAAATATTGGAGAGTTGCGCTTTTTCAAACAATTTATGGCGTAAGTTATGGCGTCGGCCAATACTATAATAATCACACATTATTTTCCATTGTTTGTAATTATTTTAAAGAAATTGGTCAGACCCCATTTTGGGTGGCCCCAGAAAAAAAAATGTCGTCATTTCATAGTGAAAAACATTGAAATTAGTCCGCGTCAACGAGTCGAGCTGAAACTCGAAATTTAGGTTCGCCTTGAGCAAAATTGGTTTGAACTCTTTTTGGACCGAGCCGAGAAAAAACTCAGCCAAAAAATTGAGGGTCGAGCCCAGTCGACTCTTTTTTTTTTTTGTGACAAATCTTATTTTTTTAAAAAAAATTTAAAATTTGTGCAATTTATACGTATTATAAATTAAAAGTTACAACTCACCTCCTTTATTGGAGCTTGGGATCGTTACAATCATTGTAGACGGAGTTAAAATTATACACAAATCAAATGTTTCGTGTACAATTTTTCTTAAAATAAATAAATTCAAAAATTACGTTTTTTTTTTTAAACTTATCAATTTAAAAACTTACAATATCCTATCATTGGATCTGTTGCAACTCTTCAACCATTATACTTTTGCTTAATAGTACAAAACATCCCTAGTTTGATTTGTTGTGTGCAAAAAGTCTATATGTTTCAAATTTTTATATTTCACGTTTCATTGCGGAAAACGTCATTTCACCAGCTGCAACTCTTCAACCATTATACTTTTGCTTAATAGTACAAAACATTCCTAGTTTGGTTTGTTGAACGCAAAACGTCCATATGTTTCAAATTTTTACATTTCACGTTTCATTGTGGAAAACGTCATTTCACCAATTTGTAATGTAAAATGACGACCAATATACCTTACAATTTAACTAAAACAAAAAAAGAAATGAAAAATCTTTGTAATTTTTGTGAAATTTCTAAATCTGGAAATATGAACGAGGCGAAGCAATTATTTGGCCAAATGCCTGAGAAGAATCTGGTTTCTTGGTCTGCTATAATTGGGGGTTATGCAAAGAATGGGCAACCTCATGCTGCCTTAAAGTTATTTGAATGTTTTAAAGAGACGGACATTAAGCCAAATGAAACATTTATTTTGGGTATTATCTCAGCATGCTCTCAACTGGGGATTGCAGATGTAGCTGAGTCAATTATTCATAACTATGTGGGAACACTTTCTTCAAACATACATGTAGTCACCAGCTTAATAGATATGTACGTAAAATGTGGAAGAATTGAGAAAGCCTCGCGAGTATTCAAAATGGCTGATAAAAAAGATTTGCTTTGTTATAGTACCATGAGTGCTGCCTTTGGAAATCATGGTTTGGTTCCAGAAGCAATCACTTTCTTATTATGTGGATGATTGTTGGTAATTTTTTGTTGTAGCATTCAATTGATTACTGGTTATGGGCTTTCCGGTGGTATGGAGGTTCGGTAGTTTGGATGGTGGTTGGTCGGAGTGTTTTGGCTTCAAAAGTAGCCGAGGGAGGAGGTGGAGGGAGGGGGGAGAGAGAATTTTTTTTAAAAAATTAATATTTTAATAATTTATTGGTGTGATTTGCACTTTTTGAAAAAGTTTGAGAGTGTGATTGCAATTTATGCTTTATTTTTCTTTATTTTTTTTTGTTTTATTTAAATTGTAGGGTATATTGGTCATTTTACATTAAAAATTGGTGAAAATGACATTTTCCGCAATAAAACATGAAAATATGGGTGAAAATGTAAAAATTTGAAATGTAGGGACATTTTACACATAACAAGCCAAACGTATGGACATTTTGTGCTATTAAGCCATTATACTGTCAACTTGTTCTTGAAAACGTAATTTCGCACATTGGGCTTTCAAGCATATTAAAGCCTTTAATATATCTTCTTTTAGTTTTGATCGTTCGTTTGATAAAAATTTTAGTCTCTGATGCTACCGTAGATACTGTATGTGTTAGTAGATCGCGAGCNCAATTATTGATACTATTGGATATAGCCTTTCGTTTCACCTCCACCATGATAAAAGACTAAATTCCTGTAATTCTAGTGGTTGTAACATACTACGAACGTCCACGTACTTATACTTAACTAATTCATAAGGAATTTCAAAATTTCTACCACTGACATCTATTACTCTAGATTTTGATGAACTAGAACTAAATGAGAAAATACTGATATTTGTGTCTAAATAATTCCACAGATCATTTGAATTTGTTGAAATATTTCTTGAAAAGGAACTTTGGGAAATAGAATTACCTTGTCTCATTTTTCAGCGTAATAGTTATACATTTCACATAACATACATTCTATATGCACATGTGATAATTCTACATTTATAAAATTTGAAATCCCCTTTATAATAGATTTTGTGTCAGTTAAATTAAGTTGATAGTCCATCACCGAAACTAATAAAAATAAAGAGTGTAACTCTTTCTAATATTTACGAAATTTAAACTCTATAGAATAAACTACATCAACAAAAATTGACAAATTCCTATATTTATGAAATGTTTGTGAAATGTAAAAAAAGTGTTTTAAAATAAGTGAAAATATAGGGTAATAAACACTGCTACATTACTTTGTGGCATTGGAAAAAGTTTTAAAATTTTTTTTCACACAAAATGCAAAATTCAATTCCCAATTTTCCAAATTATGTTCGGGTCCATATGCATGCCTACCATTATAAAATATTGAAATAATTTTATCATAATTTTTACATTACTGTAATATAAGATATGTAGAGTTCCATTTATGTGTTACATCAGTGACAAATGATTTCTCTTGTAAGTTATACTCTGCACACAAATTGTTAAATACTTGTGTTCTTGCTGGTGTTGTTTGTCTAATTTTACCTAAAGATAATTTTATGTGTTCTAATTCATTTTTTACAATTAAATTGATAATGTGACATACACAATGTCAATGAAAAAATAAACTTCAAAATGCAGGGTTAAAATCATTAATAAATTTTTCGATAACAACTTTGTTTACAACAGTATTATCAAAAGTAAAATTTCGAACTATTTCTTATATACCATATTTTTGTATAATATCTTTTAAAATCACGTATATAAAGATACTCTACACATCTGAATGCAATTATCTTTTTTATGCATAATCCATTGTGATCAATATAATGAGTTGTAGCAGCAATATAACATTTTTTTATTAACACCTATTCATAAATTAGAGGTAAAGTATATATAACATTATTGAAAGTTTTTAGACTTTCAATAGAAGTTTGTTTTCTTCTGTTATACAATTTTATACTATCCGAACGAAGAATATTTCTACAGTAAGAAGTATACCTGAGTTGGAAATAATTTTGCACAAGTCGAGTAAAGTGTATTGACTTTATCATCGTAAGCCTCATCTCTACTGCAACCACGTATGCAGCTATTCTTTCACGAAATCTTTCTTGTGAATATAAAAAAGTGGAAAGAGTAGGACCAGAATCGCTAAACACTACAATTTGACTTTTTTTTTT
>CAIGRB010115864.1:0-19642 GCA_903798255.1 Fraxinus quadrangulata
GTTGTGAATCACAGTTCGAACTTTAAGATCATAAATTATCAAATTGTAAGGGTCAAAGTTAAATAATTGGTCACAAGTGACCAAATAGCTGGTCACAGGTCAACTAATGGGTCACGTACGACCACCACTTCAACTTGTGACAATCATTACCCGCTCACCGTCGCCACCATAACAACACCACCACCACCATGACATCATCACCAACAAATAGCCACTACCAAATCTACCTCCACCACAAACAGAAACGCACCACCGCCACCACCATCGCCATCGCCAACAAAAACGCACACCACCACTTCGTACCACAATGTCATCAACACAACCTACAACGCACCGTCGCCACCAACACGTCATCTACACTACCACCTTGCACCGCAACGCACACCAGTACTTCGCACCACACCGCTATCAACATTGCCCACGACGCACCGCCACCACCAACACAGTCCCACAACGCACCAGCGCCACCAAAAACATTGAACCACTGCCACCATTGAACCGTCGCAGCGGCTGAGCAATAGATCACTAGGGGCACCGACGAAGGCGGGCAGATTGCTGTTGCCAGATCTACCGTCACCTGCATCAACCGTCGCCGCTGCTGCTTCACTCTACTGAAGTGACAATCGGGCAACGATCGCGATCTGAGGATAGAGTGGAGAGAATGGAGAGGAGAAGAAAGAAAAAAGATTTGGTTGAGAGTCCGGTGGTAGAGAGTTCGGCCGCGAGCTGCTTCACTTCGCTGCACCGCCGCAGTCTGTTCTTCTGGCCGAAGATGGTTTGGCTAAGAGAGACATCGACGGGTATAAAGAAAGGAGAAATAGATCTGCACCGCGGCAATTTCATTTTGGGTTTGAGAGAGACTTTGGTGAGAGAGAGTAGATGAGAGGAGAGAAATTCATTTTAGGGTTTGGATGGGTAGATAGGATAGGGGTTGTGTATATAAATTAATTTATATTATTATTANTTTGAGAGAGACGATGGTGAGAGAGAGTAGATGAGAGGAGAGAAATTCATTTTAGGATTTGGATGGGTAGATAGGGTAGGTGGTGTGTATATAAATTAATTTACATTATTATTAATATAAAAAAATTTGTATCTATATATAAAATATCTGAATTTTGAAAATTAAAACTTAAAATCTAATTTTAGAATTTAAATCTCCAAAAGTAGGGAATTGGGTAATTTGCACTTTATTTTTTATGTTTTTAATAAATAATTTAAAGCTAGACAAAACTCTCAAATCGAATCGAATGGTTCAGTTCAGTTAGATTCTTCTCAAGTTAAATATTTGAATTAGAATCGAGAATTGAATCTAATCGAACCCGTCGGTTCTCGATTCTATATAAAAAATCGAAGAACCGAATCTCTCTAATTTTTTATTTTTTAATATTAAACAAGCTAATTATTTTAATTTTTCCTAAATAAATTCATCAATTAATTAATTGAACCCATAAATATAATTTTCTTTTTACATTTGCCAACTAATTAATTTAGCTCAAATATAAAATAAATTTCCCTATTTCTAATTAAATCCAGACTTTTGAGAGTTTTCCAAGATAGCATTTGTGTTAAAAAGACAGAATTTTATGAGGACATTGGGACAAAAGAGTGTGTGTGTGTGTGTGTGTGTTCCCTATTAAATCTTATTGGTTGAACAAGTTTTTGTTTATTTATTTTTATTAATTGTGTTTTTTCAATTATTTCTTTTAGAATTTCTTTATGTGACAAGTCAAGTAATGGGTGAATAATTTAAATTGTTGGTAAGTACTAGCAATATTTAAAAATAATTTATTTCCGTAGCTTCTGATTTATATTTTATTCGCTATGTAGATTCGGAAGCTTGAAGCAAATGAATCAATGAAATGAAATCACCAATGTTTTAGGATTATTATTTACTTTTCGATAATTTGTATATATTGGTGAATGAATCTTATTAGAAAATTTGTTATTCGTATAATTTTAAATTGGACTATTTATTTCGTAAAAATTAAAATTAACATGTCATTAGTTGAATTAATATAGTGTTGTAAATATTAAAAAAATTAATTATAATACGTAACTCGGGAACTGAACATGATTAAATTTGGATTCGATTATTCCACTTGCTAAATACTCGAAAATTTGAGTTTGGTTCTGTTCAATTCGGATCATGACCAACCCTATTAAATATTCTCCTGAAATTCAGATGAATAGTATTGGCCACGTCCCAATAACTTCTAGAATTTGTTTGTTTAGGATATATTGCCTCTATTCCGAGATATCGTTCATTCAAAATCTCCTGAGTATAATAGCCATACATTTTCCCGTACTATTTTGTATTTTGCATTTTAGTCCCAAAAATTCTAGTCTACATATTTTTAGTCCATCTTCTTTTCAGAGAGTTTAACATGCAAGTAGATTCCTTGATCTAGGAATGGCAAAACGAACTCGACAAACTCGATACCCACGAACCCCGCCTCGAATGGGGTGGGGATTACCCGCTTAATCAGGTATTCGAATCGGGGACGGAACGAGAAATTTTGCCTCGGGGTGGGTTCGGCCCACCCCGTTTATTTTTTAGAATTCAATACTTAAATAGAAAATTTCACGAAATTTTATTAATTCTAATAGGAAATGATAACTAAAATTATTTGTCTCAATCTAATGAATGTGGACAATAAAATAAATTATCAAAAACTTTAAAAAATAAAATTAAACGGGATTGTAAATGGGGCAAGGACTTTGCCCCGCCCCGCCTCGCCTCGTCTTAAAAGGGTATGGGGCGGGACGACGACGGGGCGGGGAATTGCTTGGATGGACGGGGAGCTAGGGAGGTTGCCCTGACCCCGCCTCGTCCCGTTGCCATCCTTACATTGATCTTGTAATTTGGGATGCTTTTATTACAATGTACGACGATGTTGTATTTTAAGCAGTGTTCTAAGCAGCGCCTAGGCGTGAAACTTGATGAAAACACTTCGCCTTGAGTCTAAATGGGAATTAAGCGGTCAACGACAATGTTGTCTGCTTAATGCCCACCTAGGCGTTCTTAGGCATGCCTAGGCTTTAATGCCTCTTTTTTTTTTTGTATCTTTTTCTTTTTTTGTTTGTAGATACACACCAAGAAAAAGAATAGACATGCCACTACGAGGATGAACAATCTTGTTTATGTTCAATGTAATTCAAGGTTGATGAACAAAAAGAAGGGAAAGGCCAAAATAAAGACTTTACTAGCAAGTGATGCTACTAATGTACAATCTTGGATTGTAGAGGGTTGTGATGATGAGGGTGAGGAGAATAATGATAAGGTGGAGAATGATATCTTACAACCTACAAGAGGTACAAAAAATGATCAAAATGAAATAAGGGAGCCCGAGAATGATGATTTTCTATCGGATGATACGGATGACGAATTAGATGAAGAAAAAAATATTGAATTGAAGTCCGATAAAGAGTTAGATAAGATAAGATTTAAGCTACAAATTATCTACATTATGTAATTATGATTTTGAAACTTATTTTTATGTAGAAATTATTAAGTAAAAAAATAAATTTATGAAAAATATTTTAATTTTTGCATTTCGAAAACTTGAAAATTGTATAATTGACTAATGGTAGGAATTATTAAGTAAATATAGTATTTTATAATTTTAGATGTTTGATATATATTATTTGAATTATTGAATTTTTTACAATGATTAAAAAATTAAAATAAAAAACGATTTTTTACGCCTAAACTTCGTCTATGCTCGTAAAGCTTGAAACTTGACCTCCAGACATAGCCACGATTTATGCTTTTTAGAACACTGATTTTAAGAGACAAGTGCTTAAGATGGTCATACTAGTGCGGCTATTATATTTTTAAGAAAGAAAAATTCAACTCTTGTCTTGACCATTTTCAAAATCTTTTTTGTTCATCTATTTTTTCTACCTTTTTCTTTATTTCTATCATTTGGATTAGTGGAAACTCTCTTCGTTTATTTGCACGAAAAAGTGAGTTGGACTACTCACAAGAACCTTGTGACTCAAGGACTGACATGCTGGCTCTCAAGGCTCATTTGGATCGTTTTCAAAAATGTATTTTTTTGAAGAATTCACAAATAACCCCTAAAAAATAAAAAGGGCCTAATTATATTGTGCTTCACCTTTAAGCCCAATAAAATAATGGCCCATTACAAATTGAAAAAAAGGAGAAAACTAGAAGTTTTTCCTTTTGAAAAATCAAATAATACTTTTTTATACACGAATTAGGTATTTATTATAAGAAAAAGATTTAAATATATATTTTTAGTATGTGATTTTCCATTTTCATGAATCCCTTTGATTTAGATATTGTTAGCTTAAGTTTATTGTACAGAATTTGAATTCATTAATTTCCGATGTTTTGAAATTAGTTTGTATATAGACAAAGAAAATGAAGAGGCTGAAGGATTAGTTTGTATATATATATTTTTAAATATATATACTATCAAAAAATTATGTAGAAATTTACGAGTGTTTTAAGGCTCATCACTTGATATTTGTTAATTATTTTAATAATCATTTCATCAAATAAAATTTAAATGGGGTAAAAAAAAAAAGTCATAAACCTTCATATAAAATTAAAATAATTGTGCTCTCAATATGGATATAACCCTAGATAAACTTTCTCTACAGCTTCTTCTACGTTTAAATATATATATATATATACATCTAGTCATATACATTTTAACATTTATGGATGGCCTTACACTTATAAATGGAACTTGGCGAGCCTTAGGCAAGTTGGAAAAGCACGACTGGCAGACTGCTTTGCCATGCTTCTTCTCCATATTTTTTCTTTAAACGAACGAAAAAACTCGACAAAATTGCATCCGGATCGTCAGTTTCTAGTCGAACCGATTGGATTATTGGGTTTTAACCGGTTTTTATTATTCTATTCCCTAGGCTACAAATGAACTGGTTCCTGAATTTTTTCAGTCGAAGCGATCGAGCCGATTTGATTTTCATAATATTGCTAATTTCATATACCTTTCCTTCTTTACTCTCTTGTAGAGAGAGAGACTTCAACCCTTACCATATCTAATCTGGTTTGGTGAGTAAAATTTCATTCTTATTATTAGGAATTTCATTCATATTCTCCTTCTTCATTATGAATATAGTGCAAGATCTCTATGTATCTCGCCTTTTCAAGGACAGGAAGTCACGAAGTCCCATTCTTCACATATTCGTCGCAACTTTCACATTCAAAAACCACTAAGACAAGGATGTAACAACACATAACATTATGTACAATTTGAAGTAACGAAGTTCGACCCAATTAATACCTGGGGAATGAATAGGTAAATAATGCGGAATTTAAGTTTACCAAATAATACAATAATTGATCATGAAGAAAAATCCCTTCGCAAATGATAAAAAAATTCCATGTCCAAACCAGTAAAATTCAATATAGAGAAATTGACTTATAGTACGATCTAACTCCTAATATTCTCTGACCTATTTCCTATAATCACCAAGGTCCTTCTGGACTGTGTGCTCCTGCACCAGCTTCCGACCTTCTGAAATCGTGTATCTCCCGTGGATAATCAATAACTTCTCATTCTTGTCCTACAAAACTCCGATTTCTTTCCTCGATCTTCAGATCTCTAACAGATTATATGGAAGTGTGAGGTTTGGCGTTTCGAGAATTTAAATTGATATTTTTCAAAGTGTGGTTTATAGAATTGATGTAGGATCTTCAAAAGGTGTTTGGGGGTTGTTTAGGGGTTGTTTAGGTCCAAAAAAACTATTTAAATTGCAAAACAAATTTTCCCGGATAACATCGCTGCTTGAGCGCTAGGCTCGTGCCAACTGAGCGGTGATGGTTCTGTTGATTTCTCCACGGTGGCGCTCGAGCGTTGAAGGGACGGCCATCTAGCATTATTCCGATTACTTTTTCTCCTTATTCCATGCTCGAATCCAAATACTCCTAATTAATTTGCACAACCTCCTAAATAACTATTTGACTTTTATAACTCTTTTATAACTTTAATTTTGTTTAAAGAATAGCCAATTATAACACAATTGATGTCACAAATATAGATGACACATGTATAATCTTGGTTAAAAGCATTCAAGGTGGATTTTTATATACATTTGACATAATTTCAATGAAGTGACATTTGACATAATTTTGGAAAAGCACATTGTTCGTGAGAAACCCACAAGCATGCGAGATCGTTGACAAGTAATATAATTAATGAGTTAAGATTATCGTCCCACAAGGAATAAATTCATTTCAAGTTTACTAGTTTTGTATGGATTTCGAATTATGTAAACAAAAGAGACTTTGATTTTGTGATTATTCTAAATTGATCTAGTAAAGCAGTAAAAAATATTTGTATCAAATTGTGGATGATTATATTGGTTTTCGAATCCATCTATTACTATTTATTTTAATTCTTGATTTATAATCTAATTCTTGGTGAATTTGATGATACTATTGTATATGAAGATGCAAGAGAGGGTTTCCATGTGTAACTCTTGCTCTTTCTTTATAAGAGCCAGAAAATAGGTTAAAATAACATCAAATTTGGGTTCCAAAAGAGTTTAAAACGCGAAAGGAAACTAATAATTCATATGCAAAAAAAGCTCGCGCTTTCACAGGAAAAACCACCGCGCATGCGCCATTGATCCAAATGGCTCTCGGGTCAAAATTTTGGCGTCTTGCTCGCGTCGGTTCTGTTCGCTTCGTCATTGCACAGTTTTTAATATTTTGGTCATAACTTTTTCTTTCGATATTCAATTGAGGCCATTTAATGCTAATTCAAAGAGCTACAATTCTTCTAGAAATACAATTTTTCCAATTAGAATGTTTTCTATCCAAAAAATGAGTCTCGAGTTGAGACTAAAAATTAGAAGCATAACTTTTTCTACTGAAAATTGATTTGTGAAAATAATTCAACTATATTTCACTCATTTGACCTCCAATTGCATTAAATTGATCATATATGATCTTCAATAATCGTTTTGTGGTCCGAAGCAACTATTGAATGTTTGCACTTTGGTCCCAAATTTTGAATTTCTTTCCTTTTCGCACGTTTTTCGTTCCTTCTTCTAATTCCATCAATTTGCATTGAGTTCAACCTAACAAACATAATTAATACAAAATTAAGCTATAACTTATCCAAATCATTAACAAATATTTCAATTTAATGGCCTAGATATGTGTACAAAATACACTTATCATTTATCTGAGACATGTTTGGTATGCAATATGAATTTAACTCGATACTGCAGTAGACAAGATTTTATCTTTGTTTTTTGTTCGATTTATCGTTACCGGGGCAAGACAGTGCTTCATTTTTCTTTTAAATTATTATATTGGGCTGTGAATTCAGTACCGTGTTATCTTGTTTGTCATGCTGGGTGCCATTTAACCAACCAAATTGCCGGTGGAAAGTAAAATAATGGTGGTAGTTATAGTGGTAATAGCATTTGATGAAAACGAGGAAATGTTCAAGTTTCAACGGTTTCTTAAAAATCAAATCTTAAAGATGAGTGATTACTAGATTTCTCAAGTGCTCATTGATTAGATTAGGTACTTAACCAATGAACATTCTTCATTAAGAACATGTTCCTTTGGATGATGAGTTTGGCTTTGAATAATTCAACCTGATGTTGTCGCCACTCACAAGCACTGTGATCTTGACTTTGAAGTGCAAATTGCGTGGTATAAGTGTCTATTTGATAGAGCTTTTGTTTTATTTTTTTACCTTTGTTTCTGTTTCTTGTAGAGGAGTTTTCCTCAAAAAAGTTACATTAATTGGTATTTGAGAACTAATTTTTAAAATAGTCTTTTTCGGAAGAGCTTTTAGGCTATGTTTGATAGCCCTTTTTTTCCAAATTTCATTTTTCATGAAAATAGTTGTTTGATGGGTTTTGTTTGCCATGGAAAACTAATTCCACCCACCCCCACAGGGCTGTGAAAAAAACTGTGAACCAAGACTGTAACTCTAGCATGGTCATTCCCAATATTTAGGTGGGAAAATGGTTTTCAAGTTTATTATTATTATTATTATTTTTTTTTTATTTTTTTGGCAATGGACACAAATTTTATCACCAATTGTAAAAAAAAAAAAAAATTCATTTAATGGACAATTTTCATAAAAAATAAAGCCAAACGAATACCGAATTCAAAATTTAAATATTTTTTGCCTGGAAAATTATATAAATCAAAGACAATTAATTGACAATTCTCAAGAAAACAATTCTAGGCAATTGAATTTCCAGGAATTCGTTTTCTTTCCACCCAAATTCCTCTCTTACAATCAAACGAACCCTTAAAGAAAGTCACGATCGAAAGCTCTTCTCACGGAAATAAATACTTTTATAAAATTAACCAAATAGGCCCCAAAATAATTTTTGGATCTTAAAAGCTTATTTTGATTTTAAAAAGTCGTGTTAAACCGATCCAATATCATTTTAGAATACAATATTCACTCGACTAGATAGAATTGGATAAGGTAATCAAAATCTATTTCATCCGTCTTTCTTCTTCAATCGCGCTTGTTTGCGCTTAGTGGCTTGATAACGGGGCATCAGTCCAATCTCATTCAGCCGCTCGTGAAACATAATATGTATCTACTATCTTCATCCTCATGGCTCAAATTTTGTGGTCACTCTGGGGGTGGGAAGGGATATTGAACAGTGAATCAGGGAGAGAGCCAGAAAAAGGTACTGCCATCCTCACCAATATGGGTTATGAAATCTCACTGTAGTTGAGGGTGAGGATCAGTGATAACTGATAACTGTAATCAGAATGTCTCTTTGGTGCTTCCATTATTCATAGTTCATTATTTGACAAGAAAGGGAGGTTAATCCTACAATTTACCATATCAAACAAGCTACGAGTATACTCTTGTGAGCACTCTCTCACTATTCAAGATGCGTCGAGAATAATGTTTTAAAGGGCAAAGCATCGAATCGGGTAGTAAAAATAAGCAAATAATAGGAGGTGAGCAACGGGTTTTTAATTTTAAGCTCTTTGAACATATTGGACAAAAATGTAGACCGGGTTCCCGATTTTTCCCAAACTGTTCTAGTCTAGTTTTTATAACATTGATCGATAAAAAATCCGTCCCGGTGAGATGAGTCGAATATAAAATTATAATCCGTGTTATACAATATATGTGATTTGAAGATGAATTGGCATTGAGTGGTGGTCCTAAGACGTGTGTTCATTGAAGAAGACAGAAGATAGTAATCTGATTTTGAATAATGATATGGAAAAAGATTGCATCCAAAATTGGCATTGAATGTCTCAATTATAGACTTGTGTTTTTTCATCAAATAAATGAAACATTTTTCATGCATGTCTCAGTCACTCATAATTAAAGGAGTCCTCCACAAGCCTGTATTATTCTGTATTTACTATTTAGGACCAGAAATAACTCACACTTTGTTAGAGCATGTTTGGCTAAGCGTAAATATTTCGCTTATGAGTAGGTTGGGATGCCGATTTTCTTAAAAAAAGTTGCCTTAATTTCCTTATAGTGTGTTGTTATTCGGCGTATCATTAAAATGATTGTCGTGCAAATTGTTACTTCTAAGTTGATAACTTTTAATTTGACTGATCATAATTCTCAATTTCCAGCTTAACCGATCATAATCGATGGATTAAGTTAGGTCTGCGTTGTTTGGCGGGTTAAAAATCCAAATAACTATTGAACTTTACACAATTTTTTCATTGGTCATTATACTTTAAAAGTTTTTTTTTGATGGTCATGAACTTATCAAATTGTCATCCCATTAGTCATTGACTTTTAAAAGTTTTTTGGATAATCATCGAATTTATCAATTCGTTATCACATTCATTGCTAATAACTCATCGTTAAAAAATACGAAGTGACATGGCAAATCGAAACACTGAAATGGCACATTAATTCCATAAGTCGACGATAAATCAACAAAAAATGTGCTTCCATCTATTAAAGGGGCTTATAAAAAAATGCGATTGAATTTTAACTTTTGCTAGCTTTATCTATATTTTTATTACTTTTCCTGTTAATCGCATTTTTATAAGCGCATTTTTTACTAATTTGTCATCAAATAACAACAATAATGACATTTTTAATTGTCAGGTCAGCGAGTCCGTCAAACATCAAATGAATGTTATCACAAGAAAATAAAAGAAATCGAAAAGTATTGAGGAAGTGCAAGACATACCTCAATTGCATATTGCTCTACAGGCAAACCAAATGCATCCCATCCCATTGGATGTAGCACATTGAAACCCTGCATCCGTTTAATACCAGCCCCACTTTCTTTAGTCGTCGTCGAGATATGAAATAAACAATTTATTTGGAATAATGCTAAGTGTATGTTGTGAGTTCACATCTTTGTGTACATTTCATTGGAGTTTAAAAAGTGTTAGGTGAAAAAGTGTGTTTTTTCAAATTGTCCAATCATGTGTCGCCACTTGGCACAATGTAAAAAATGACGTGCATGTAACATGATTGATGTATTTGAGCTATCTCATAATTTGTCTTTAAAAGTGCTCGCATTCACCATTCCCAAGCAATTATATTATTTACTATCTTCCTTCCCTGTTCAATTTTGTTCATCAATTAAATTTCTTTTTTCAATCTGTTACACACATAATTAAAACATTTGAGAGAGAGTCGAGATAGTAGAACTTACTACATGTTTGATCTACATTCTTAAAAAGATGCATTCTTTCAATATTTATTTTTAACCATACAATTTTCAATAAAATAATATTAGAAGTAAATCCAAAATTTTTCATTCCTTTTTAACAACATTCTATCACATCACTATTTAAAATGCATTATTTCCTTAAGAATGAACATCAAACATGAGCTTAGCCTTGGAAGTATCAATTTCAGCAAAGTCCGAAAAGTCATGTTATTCTCCCAGTACCGTTGCCACTTGGGCTCTATTTCTTGGAACACATGAGCTCTTCGCACTTGATCTTCTTGCTTACTAGAATTATGCTTTTCTTCGTCCACTACTTCACCACTAGCACTTCCAAGTTTATCATTTATTCTTGAATTTATACAATTGATGAGTTGCAGGGCATGCGAAGTGATGGAAAACTTCTGCTGATGATGAAGAAGAGGTAGACAACGACGGGTAGAAAAGAGAAAAATGCGGCTACGCAGCGGAGGAGGAGGTGGTGTTGGTGGAAAGAAGTGGAGTTTTGCAGAGGTTTGAATTTGGGTTAACATTGTACGGCGACAAGTGGTGGAGGTGGACCAAGGAAAAGTGGCGAGGGAGTGGAGGTGGACGATATAGTGGAACAAAGATGAAGATGGAGTGTTCTTAAAAAATAAGGATTAAAATCAAAATTTTAGTAGATTTTGATAAAATTTAATGAAATATATGGTTGAAAAATTGGGAGTTCATTAAATATATGATTAAAATTAATTGTTAACTTTAATTTATCTAATTTTAATTTCTAATAAACCGGGGTCTAATTTCCTTGACTTAAAATCGGGTAAGCCCATATTCTAAAGTCCATCTATGTTTCTATCAGCCCAAATCGAAAAAGAACCCATAAACCGATCCATATATAATTACACCTCAGCTGCAAAACCCTAGATTTTCTTCATTGTCGTCATTTGTTACATACCAGCGGCAGCAGGCAGGTTCTTGAGGGTGTAAGAGAGAGAAAATGGTTTCTGGGTCGGGTATTTGTGCGAAGAGAGTGGTTGTGGATGCCAGGCACCACATGCTTGGCCGACTGGCCTCCATCTTAGCTAAGGAGCTCTTGAATGGGCAGAAGGTGGTTGTGGTCAGATGCGAAGAAATCTGCCTCTCCGGTGGACTCGTTCGCCAGAAGATGAAATACCTACGCTTCCTCCGTAAGCGCATGAACACCAAGCCATCTCATGGCCCGATCCACTTCCGGGCTCCTTCCAAGATTCTCTGGCGCACCATCCGTGGGTATGAAAGTCAATTTTTTACGAAATTTTTTGACGAAATATATGTATCGTAAAATTATAGGTGCGAATAATGAGTATATGGTAAAATACTCCTTTTATGTTATGATTATGAGTTTAGTGATTGCTTTTACATGTATACTTTGTTTATTGAGGTGTACGGCTTATCTGTTGTTTTTGCTTATAAAGACGCGTGAACACTTTGTAAGAATGTAGATAAAGCTAGTAATATTTAGGCGTGCAGTGAAGTTTTTCTTACATGCCAAGTATATGTATTGATTTATGATGGATTTGTGAAGATGTAGACTGCTTCCTGTTTGTAAGGATTGATAGAAGCTTACTTTTGATTATGATATTGATATTATGCAATTTCGGAAAAGCAGTTATTGGTATTTTTGTATGTCAAGCTTGTATAGATGAAGTCGTACCCTTTTGGTGTGTCTGTATAAACACTAAGTACACAGTGCTCTTAGCTTATGTTTGTAGTTGATGCTCTTTTGGTGTTCTATTGTTGCTGTATACACTGTCCTTTCTGTGAAGTATTGTATTGAACGTCCTATTTGGAATTTCAGCTTAATGGATTCCACTCAATCTTTACTTTTGGTTTATGATTTGGAACTGTTTAAATGGGCATTTTATGTCCATGCTGAGCTAGCATGTTTAACAGTTGGGACTTCAGAGATGTAATTCTACTTGTTTGCTTTTATATTTGAATGGCTATTCTTCCTATCAAGGACAAGGGTTGCATTAGTGAATGAACATATTGTTGGATGATTGCTGTTTATTTTATTATGGTTGTTGAAGATATTACCTGAGTGGGAATAGCACAAATGCTAATAACTTCTGCCTAAATGGATTTGTGGTTTGTGTGGGCTGAAAATACGCATTCTTTTCTTGTACATGAGAACTGAAGATGAAACTAGAGATAATTTTTTTGCGTATTTGTGAGTCTACTTTCCATTCAAGTGGCCAATGTTTTCTAATGTTAATGTTCTTATTCACTTTAGGATGATCCCCCACAAGACTAAGCGAGGAGCAGCTGCTCTTGCCCGTTTGAAGGTTTATGAGGGTATCCCACCCCCATACGACAAGATCAAGAGGATGGTTATTCCTGATGCCCTCAAGTGAGTTTTACACTTGGGAACTTAATTGTTGTGTGTGTTTTGTCCATGTCTTTTTAACTCGTTGGCTTTTTGATAATTAGGGTTCTGAGGCTCCAAGCTGGACACAAATATTGTTTGTTGGGTAGACTCTCATCGGAGGTTGGATGGAATCACTATGATACCATCAGGGTGAGTTTAGATGCTATTCTTTGTTTTCTCTCATGTCTCCTAAACTGCCTTTTTTCGATAGTGTACATTTTTAAAGTTATTCGCTGTATCACCTTTATTTTGGGAATCTTTTTTCCCCAAGAATGTTAATTTAGTGGTCTCTTCTTGTTCCACATATCTCATTGTAACTGTTTTTATCTCTGCTTCCACAATATTATGGTCCATGGATGTCACCAATGTTGCATACCGCTCTATTCTTTATTTATCCCCATGTCATACATTTACTTCTTGAATGCTTAGTCTCACAATATGTTATCCTGACCTTTCTACCTGTGTTATATGGCTTTATGAAAAATCTTCAACTCAGATTTTGGAGCATTATGCTGTGGTTTTCTTTATCATTAACATATTTAGTCATTTTATTTAAAATATAAAATTTGTCTACTTTAGGAGCTTGAGAAGAAGAGGAAGGAGAGGGCACAGGTTACATATGAAAGGAAGAAGCAGTTGACAAAATTGCGGATCAAAGCAGAGAAAGTGGCCGAGGAGAAACTTGGTGGTCAACTCGATATTATTGCTCCAATCAAGTACTGAAATAGGAAAGTTTGTTGTTTCGAACGACAATTTTCTGCCCTACTGATTTTGTTTCTGGTAGTTATATCTATATTTCCGAGCAATTTATTTTTCACCTCCCAATCCTAGAGAATTGTATGCGACTTCATTCTCGAAATTAAACACTTGTCCGTGCTGTTATGTTGGTGTTTCAGCATTGTCTTTTTCTTAGTAAAACCATGCATAGTTGTTCAAAATTTTACTCTTTGTTAGTCTTTTAGTACACGCATAGACAGGCTAGAACTCCAATGCTTAGCTAATAGGGAAGGTGAACTCATTCACTTCTAATTTAGATTTTCTACATAATTCTTTTCTTCTGTTTACATATCTTTCATTCTGAAAAGTAGGGTACTCTATTTTTAGTTTATCATCTGTGCCATAAGCAGATAATTGTGGACTCTCTGTGACTTCTCAGTTTTCTCTTGGATATCGGGTACGGACGAATCTACAGTCGATTGTGGTGCATAGTAAAATTTGATATAAAATCAATTTGAAACTGTTTTTGCTCATCTATTATCTATTACTATTTATTTAATTTAAACTGCGATATTCTATTCGAATCTTGCAAAATTTGGGGTCGGCAATATTATGCAAGTAATATAAATAAAAATTATGTTTTGAACTCTCAAATTTGAACATCATGGCATATAGAATCATGGATTTTCTTTCATGATTTTTGCCATAGGAAAGAACCAGTGTTTTGGCATGAAAGAAACCACATGTTGCCTGTGGATAAAAGAAAGGCTAGGGAATAAAAAGCCAAAAATGGGCAAGCTACTTAAAACTTTCATCCTAAATTAAGGCTAGGGAGTAAAAAGCCAAAAATGGGCAAGCTACTTAAAACTTTCATCCTAAATTCTGAAATACTTCCATTAATGTGAGGGATCTTGCTCATCTTTTTTCCTCTTTCGAGGCACTCTTAAATCCACTCTCAACTCAATAATTGTACAGTTGTTTAAATTTTTGTTCTATTCTCCTAGATAATCCCACTACAATGTAGAAAGAAAATTAAAGTTTCCTTTATACCCTCTATTTGGAAGACTCGACGGTGACATCTTTTCTTTTGACATCATTCACTTCAAACTCGTGAAGAGCCATGATGCTTGAGTGACATTAAATGTGCTCGAGCTTAATCTGGTTTTCACTTTCTCCTTGAAGAGAGCAAAAAAAATTCATTTATTTTAAAAGACATGTTTGGTACGTTAAATTGAACTTAGTTATATAACAAAATTTATTAGATATTTCGCTGAGTTTTATTCAGTCTAATGTATCAAACATGTTACTAAAGTACATTTTCAAGCCGTGATCGAGACATCATGACTCAAAATTACGCCTCCACATTCTCACCTTATCTATTCGGTGGGAACCAACCTTTTCGTCGTCAATTTGCTTTTCATTGGAAGCCTTCTCCACTTTCAACTGAAATTCATCAAATCCCTACATTTCTCTCGTCATGAATTCAATTAAGTGCCACTTTTATTCACTTTCTCCACTAATAATACCTTTTTTAAAAATAAAAAAAAAATTAACCAAACAAAAATTCATCAACAACATTTTTCCTTCTCTCAAATAAAATACATTAATTAATTTTCCGCAATTTCCTCATAGAATTATGCATTCTAAAATCTCTTTAATTCCATTTCCTTCTCCTTTTATGGCATATTCTTAAAAGGCAAATTAACACTTTCCTTCAAAAAATGCTTTCTTGGTTGCTCTATGTATGGAATGGAACAAATAGTTTTACACAATAAACCTCCTATGAAACCCTTGTTTTCCACAAATATAAAGAGAGTTCAAGAATCTTGAAGTTTATGTTTATTCTCACCTCAGTTTCTCAAAACTTTGTTCATTATTTCAGAAGTCACACTTTCATTCACTGCTCTTTGACTTTACCAGTTTCCATCAATATTAAAGTTTGTAAAAGGTTGCAAAAATTTCCCACAAAAAGTTTGATCTTCTCGAGTAAAAATGTCATCTTTGCAAAGGTTGTTAAGTGTAATTCTTGTTCTGTTCATAGTTTTGAGTGGCACTGATGCCAAATTGAATAGACACCCTCGAAGAAAATCATTGGTTTATCGAACAATCTATGTTGATCAGTCAGGTAAAGGTAATTTCCAAACTATCCAATCTGCCATTGATTCTGTACCTTCAAACAACAGTAAGTGGATTTCTATATACATCAAAGCTGGCGTATACAGGTAAATATATACTTATTTTCCTTTTATACAAGTGTTTGAAGTATTTTTTTTTCTATTGGTTTTTTAATGCTTTCATCCCTTTATGCAGAGAAGCTGTGAAAATTCCTTATGACAAGCCATTCATCTTCCTCAAAGGAGAAGGAAAATGGAAAACTAACGTAGTATGGGATAATCATGATTCAATTGCAACGAGTGCTACTTTTACTTCTGATGCAGACAACATAATCGTCAAAAGCATAACCTTCACAGTAAGAATTTTCGTAGTAACTTTAGTATAACGAACAAGATTCTAACTGATTTTACGTCTGTCGAATTTATTTTGATGTTGAGATTTGATGCAGAATTCTTATAACCATCCCTCGGGGAGCTCTGGTAACCCGATGAGGACAGCGGTGGCAGCAAAGATATCTGGAGATAAATCGTCCTTTTATCGATGTGGATTTTTGGGATTGCAAGATACATTGTGGGATGCTCAAGGTAGACACTACTTCAAACTTTGCAGTATCCAGGGAGCTGTCGATTTCATCTTTGGTTCTGGCCAATCAATTTATGAGGTAAACAAAACGTCAATGTTTTCTACATAGTACTGAACAATACTTAACAAAATTTAGACATGAATTTGGGTTTTGCATTCTTTGCAGAGATGCACAATATCAGTTACTGCAGGGGTGTTAAATGGACTAGCAGGATTCATAACAGCGCAATCAAGAACGAGTCCTCATGAGACAAATGGATTCGTGTTTAAGGAGTGTAACATAGTTGGGAACGGAAAGACTTTTTTGGGAAGAGCATGGAGAGATTATGCTCGTGTCGTATTTTATAATACCACAATGTCTGATATTGTTGTTCCCGAAGGATGGAGTGCTTGGGTAGTTGGATCTGGCCACGAGTAAGATGACTTGGTTTCAAGTTATGTCGTTACCGATTGTGAAAAATCATTAATTTGCATTTGTTAATGTTTTTCTTTCCTTGTTTGAACAAATCTAGGTACCAATTAACGTTCGCAGAGTATAAATGTCGAGGAGCTGGAGCAAATACTGCAGGACGCGTAAAATGGGCGAACAAGTTGAATGTGGACGAGTTGAATCGGTTAACGAGCATGTCTTTTATCGATGAAGAAGGTTGGATGAGTAGACAAGTTTTCAACATGGTGGACTAATTTAGCGACCATTGAGTTACTCTCACATAGTTTTTCTTTATAGGACATGAAATCTAAGATGAAATTGTGTGTAAAGTTGAAAAATGTTAGATTTCGAAATCCCTCTTAATATCTATTTGTTTCTCAACGTTTTTCTCATTACATTAATTGCTTCTATGAACAGATTTACGATTTTTTTTGACTCATGATATTTTACTACAAAAGGAAAAAATAACACGACAAATCCACTGAAATAAATGTAATTGCATGTAATTTCCATTCTCTTATAGATATTTTTGCTATCGTAATTATAATTATAGAAAGAGATTGAATCAAATAAAAGAGAAGAAATCTAAAAATGTTGGGGACCGGTTGCACCCCATCTCCACCCTTTCTTTGCACTCTACAACACCTTTGCTGCAGAAGAAAGTCATACAGCAGGAACATGAAAATCAAACAAATTATATCGAGAACCAAATACATCACAGTTACACCGGGCAGCCTCCATACCACTTGTACTTCTTCAACACACTTAAGGAAACACTTTATGAGCATCATATCCATTTAAGTGCATGTTTTGCTAAGTTGATCAATACTTTTTATTTAGCCCGTCGTTGTGCATTTTTGCAACTCATTTTTGAATTGCTTGATATCTAACAAGTTTCAGACAAAATACTGTACCAAATATGCCCTTTAAAAATAGGACAGTTGATGAAAATGTCTACAAGTACTTCCAATACTCAAAAGAGGTAATATAGACCTTTTCCCTAATAAATGCCATTTCAGCAAGAAAGTAACTGAATTCCATGCAGCTTTATCTCTCCACATGTAGGGCCATTGATTTGACAGGGAAATTGATTTTTTGCAAATAGTGGGCCTACATAGGATTTTACAAATAATTAATCTATATGTACAGAATGTCGATTCACAGAAGGCTTACCGACCCTCCCATGAGGTGGGACTCGCGTGATTAAAAAATTGGTTCAAAATTTTCCTGCACATCCCTATGTGTGTGATCTGTGGGACTTTTGTGAACTCCCATTCTGTAATGGTAGTAAGATTCTTTTACAAATGGGATATGTTAGGTGTACATAGTAAACCTTGGTTAACGGCCCTCTCACAAAGGGAGTAGGACTCGCGATTTTTTACATATGGGTTGTGCTAGGTGTACGGTGTACACCTTGGTTAACAACCCTCCCACAAAGGGGGTGAGGTTGCGATAAAAATTGCGAGCTCCACACCTTCTGTGAGAAGGCTGTTACTTAGCATTTTTCTTTACAGATTTTGTTGAAGGGAATAGTGGTTGCAAAATAAAATTTCAAAATTAAGAAATGATGTTTATTATTTTAAAAATCAGGTCTTAATTAAATTTTATTAAATAAATAAATAATTTAAAAATATTTTATCAATTAAATATATTAAAGTAACGGTATTATACAATTTATGATCACAATTACGTACTAGTCACAATTATAGATGTCATAATCTCAAATCACAAATTTTATAGGTCACCACTTCTTTCATAATCACAAATTATCAAATTAATAGGTCATTTATTATTTATCGATCACAAATTACAAATTTTATAAGTCACAATTTCTTCATCGATCATAAATTATCAAGTTGATAGGTCATGTATTATTTTTCGGCTTATTAGCAAAAAAGTCCTACGTTTCTTTCTTAGTGTGCAAAACGTCCTCACGTTTTTGCATTTTCACCCCTATTTTAACATTTTATTGTGGAAAAGTCATTTTCATCAATTTTTATCCAATTTCTCATTAAAAATTGTAAAATGACAAATATATACTTATATTTAAATAAAACAAAAGAAAAAATTGCAATCACTCTCCCGTTTTTTAAAAATAAGTACAAATAAATCCCATCATCACTCGTTGCCCCTCTCCTCTTTCGACTCTTTACCTGCTCTTTACAAAATCACAGCTCAAAAGATTCATTTGAGAATTTAACACATGTTGATTTCTACTAAAATCCCACACACTATCCTCTCATCTTTACCCTCTTCACCCACGACTTTTTATCGATCCCATCTTCTTCTTCCCCTTTAGTTTCTGTCCATCCCATTGAAGAGTTGCCTCCAAACCTTCAAGATATCATCAAACTGTTCTAGGCAGTTCAAGAACCAAAGGCCAAGCATGAACAGTTGTTGTTCTATGGAAGAAATTTGAAGCCTTTGGAATCTCAACATAAAACAAGTTAAAATAAAGTGCAGGGTTGTGTTTCGCAGGTGTGGATCAGATCATATCTTGACAGTGATAAAAATGTGATCTTTGAGGCAGATTCTGATTCAGCGCTCACTAAAGGGCTGGCTGCTTTACTAGTCCAGGTTTCACGGGGTGTCTTTCTTCTTAGCACAGAAAGGGACACCGTGCGGCAGTAGTCTGCTCCGCTAGACTACCTTCCGCCTTTTCTCGGGACGAAAGAGATTTTGATTGCAAAATATTAGAAAGCTTGAAACACAATTGAAATGAAATTGATCATTGATTACTGAAAGCGAGAAATTAC
>CAIGRB010115864.1:24003-47326 GCA_903798255.1 Fraxinus quadrangulata
TTTTTTTAGTTTTTGATAATTTATTTTTATTGCTCCTATTCATTAGATTTAAACAAATAATTTTAGTTGTTATTTTATATTAAAACTAATTAAATTTCCAATTTAAAGTATTGAATTCTAAAAAAAAAAAAAAAAAATTAAACGGGGTGGGGCGGGGGGCCCGTTACCCGTCCCCACCACGGGGGAAAATCGCCCCCCCTCCTGATACCCAATTAATCGGGTTATCCCCACCCCGTTCGGGGCGGGGCCCCGCCAATATCGGGTTTGTCGAATTTTTTTGCCATCCTTATTCTGAGGGTTTCACTTGATTTTGTGGTGCTTCTTGGGTTGTAGCAGAGTTTGACTCCGTCTAGGAATAATGGGTTCTTGAATATGTTGAAAAAAACCAGGCTCAAAATTCAGATTTGAGGTTGAAGAACGATGGTGAAAATGGTAAATCAAACGTCAAAGAAAGTCCCAGTGCTTTGGAGTCTGGTGTGGGTAATGGTAGGTGTATTTGGGAATAGAGGGACACAGATAAAGGAGAGGTTGGAGAAAGAGCTAAGACATATTGAATTGGAAGTTGAGGATATATTATACCAGCATGCGGGCGATGGGGTTAAGAGAAGCAATGGGGAGACGCATTTTAATGTGAAAGTGGTTTATGAAGAATTTGGAGGCAAGAGCTTGGTTAAGAGGCATAGATTAATTTACAACTTGTTGCAAGATGAATTGCACAATGGTCTACATACATTGTCAATTGTGGCAAAGACACTTTCTAAAGTTGATCTTCAGGAAAAGGGGGAAGAAGAAGAAGAAGAAGACCTTTTATTTTTTAATTTAATTATTTAAGATTTATTTATACCTATTTTTAAAAAAAATGGGAGTATGATTGTAATTTTTTTTAAAAAAATTTTCTTTTCCTTTGTTTTATTTAAATAGAGGGGTATATTCATCATTTTACAAATTTTAATTGAGAAATTAGATAAAAATTGATGAAAATGACATTTTCTACAATGAAACGTTAAAATAAGGGTGGAAATGCAAAAAATTGCAACGTGAGGACATTTTATACACTAAGAGCGAAATGTAGGGACATTTTGTGCTAATAAGCCATTATTTTTCAGTCATAAATCACAAATTTTATAAGTCATAATTTTTTTATGATCACAGATTATCAAATTAATAAGTCATGTATTATTTTTCGATCACAAATCACAAATTTTATAGGTCACAATTTCTTTATATAGTACATATTATCAAATTAATAAGTTATGTATTATTTTTCACAATCATAAATTTTTAAATTAATTAGTCACAACTTAACAAATTGTGAATCACTATTATAAATCTAGTCGAAATTTAACATTTTTATAGGTCATACATATTATTTATTGTTCATAATCAATTAACTAATTGGTCACCCCAGCACACCACCACCACCAACTTCAAAAAATACCGACAAAACCATACCAAAATCACTATGCAACCACATCAAAAATAAGATCCATAATCACCGCATACCACCGCAAAAACTAGATCCAAAATACTGCGATGGCATCATCGCTTGTAGAGATGCACGAAGAAGGGACCTAATCTTCTCCCAAGCCGTCTTCACTCCTTGCGCTTTTCACCCAATTGGAACCCCAAAAAGCATTGAGTCATCTCCTCCTTTGCATCCACAGCCATGGCTGTCGTCGTAGATTTCGCTCCACCATTTTCCTCCACTCTGACCTACATTTTCGATAACAAATTCCTCCGCTATGAATGTTGTTCCATCTTCATTTCAACTCATTTGCAGCAGTGATGACATCATCGCTTAAATTCCATAATCTAAATTACTAATGCTACGAAGACAGTGACGATACCATCGCTTAAATCATCGATGCTGCTCTGCGCGCATCGCAGCTATAGCAATGTCGAGCGACGCCAATGTAGCGGCTCGCTGCTCTCAGAGCGACGTCGCATTGGCGATTGTGAGAGGTAGAAAGAAGAGAGAATTGAAAGATATACAGAGAGAAATGAGAAAGGAAAAAGAGCAGGGTTTGGTAGTATAATTCTGGGGTTGTGCTATGGTACACATAGAGGTGTCCATAATTCCCCAATAGGGGGACACAAGTGTCCATTATGGACACTTCTATGTGTACCATATAGCATTTTTCATAATTTTGTGTGGTGGATGGAGGGAGAGTGGATATATAAATTAATTTAATTTTTATAATATTATTATAAATATTAAAATATGAGATTATCACCCGATTTTTGTATAAGCAAACCATAAACCTGATTTTTGAGTTGCAATTTAAAAAACCTTCTCCATGTAATTCACTTTGTTGAATCCACAACTACCATTCACTTATTATCCACATATTTCATGAAACACACAGCTTATAATCACGATCACATATAAACATTGCCCAGTATGCTCAAAGTATGAAAATTTAGTGCACGTGTTATTGGTGATGATTTTATAATCATCCCTGATCAAACATATTTTCATAGAATTCCCATTTTCCACCCACTTGTTATTTATACATTCAAGAAGATCCACCTTATAAACACACTTAAAGTGTTCATTCGACACCTCCAACAAAGGGCTCCCAACACTATCTCAATCTTTAGATATTTTCTTTAAGAACAATGAGCATAAAAAAAACCTAAATATATGACAATTTTTTGTTTTTATTGTTTTTTAACTAAATTTACGACATTTATTACTGAAAACGAGATAATACTGAAATCAATCTAGTTATTACAATCAAAATCATTACTTGGAGTCAAGTGGAACTGATCAAATAAAATATGTTCCTGAGAAATTTTTACATAATGCCCTTGAAACCTTCTTTGTTGCTAACAAAGTATTAACAATTTATATTTGACTGACTATTATAAAATTCTTGCAAACACTGTGAAATAATTTCTATGATTGAACTGTAATTTATGTCTCAACTTTAGCAGGTTTTCAATGAGCCTGTCCCTGGGGACATTCTGTTAAAACAATATCTAACTTGTCACTTGGACAGGCACAACAATTGTGTAGGTAAATTTTTGGCCCTAGATATGAATTTTTTTTTTTCCTGATGCACGTTCCAACTGCGCGGTAGCTTCCTCAAACGACAATAACTCTTGGAAGAGCGATGCAAGCTTTGCCTCGTTCTCTTTACGGATATGAGCTGGGACTTTTTCTTGGTAGCCAGAAGCACTAGTTATTTTCAACAAGCTATCACGTTGCCTGAAAAACATGTCATTACCCAACAAATGAATACAAATTATGAAACTATTTTCTTTCAATAATAATAAGAAAATGAACTACTGAATTGACTCACTTTTCTATCTCCACCATCTTTTTCTTGAGCTTCTGCCGTTCAACTTCTATGTTAATGTTTTCTTGTAGCTTGAGGAATACCGTGAGAGCTTCATTAACCACATCTACCTTACAACCCGCTGGAGCATCATCACTCTCGCTTAAAACCTACGAAATTTAAGGTAGAAAAGTTTCACAATACTTCAAATAACATTATGAAAACGATGTCAAAACTGAGACATTACTTCAAAACTGTAGGTCATAAATATGAATCAAATACATACCTCTAGAGATGATAATGTTGCTAGTGTAATAATCTCCAGTTCATGGCTTTTAATGATATTGCACGCATCATTTAGACGGCAGCGCACATAAGCTGCTCGCCTAGAAGCAGAAATATTTTTCATGTCAATCATGACAAAAATTATTGAACTGTCTATAAAACCTTAAAAAGCAATTAAGAACCAAAAATACTTCTTCTCTGAATCAACCACTAGAAGTACCAGAATCAAGTGGAAGGTCAGGACAATTAGAGAAAGGAGTATACAGGTTTAGCCCCAAATTTTAGTACAAATCCATATTGTTGTGTGACTGAAAACATGGAGCAAACTTACATAATTAAGGGAAAGATTGTCGATGGTATCTTTGTATTTATGGTATATAGCATATATTTAGTATACGGTGAGCGTGATTAAGGTAATCAGCCTCTTTAATTTGCTCGGGTCCTTCTATTTAATCCAAGGAATCCTCATAATGAGAGGTATTCAATCTGAAATCAATACATCTTACAAAGTCAAACACTAAGTGCATGTTATGCGGACAATGCTGGGTAGGTCAGGACACTATAATAAACAAGATTTTAACTATTCTTCCTTCCTTAATATTTGATTCTCCCTGCCATACAAACTTCATAGGTTCAAAATATCCAACACATTTATAGCATTGAATCCATGACGTTTACCTTTCATGTCTCTCCTTTGGTTCCAGAGTTGACCGAAGAGACCTGAGCGATTTAATCACTGACTCGATCATATCCATCTCAAATTCCACGCTATCATTTGTCCAACACTGTAGAATGAGGAATAAGGATAAGATGGCAACTGAGCTTATGTTCTAAACAGAATTTAACATAAGAATAGTTTTTAAATAATAATTTTTTTTTTGGATAAATGTGAAAATTTACTGCAAAAAATCAAGAATGGTCAGTGGAAACAGAATTGTGGAGCACCCAATTCAACGTTACTAACAGTCAGATTAAGCAAGCAGATGAAATCGGATGTAGGGAACTTTGAGCAAAAATAGGATTGTTAGTGGTCTATCGACATTAAATTATTGAGCAGCAGATCAATTTTTAACACCATTCTGATTTAATTATGTAGTTTCTGAAATTGCCAAACTTGGGATTTCTTTTACCATTATTTCTAACAAAAATTTGGGTTATTTTTCCTTTTGGAGTTTTGGTGGTAGTGGTTAGGTTGGTGCCCCTTGACTCACGAATATCACTAAACCTGTATTTCCAACATAATATCACAGCACGACATAGATGAAGGCACTGAATCATATTTACTTCTATTTTTTTGCATGATTTGCTTAGCAAATGAGCCTGAAAGCGCTTCTCCTAGCTTGATCTGCTTGCATACATGCCCCCCTTAACTCTTAGCATACAGAAGTTTATGATCTTGGGCATTAAAAGAACTCTCTTCTCTTATATATGTTAAAAGACAAACTTCCAAATATATATTATTATAGAGATGAAACCAAATAATAATGCCCATCCCAGTATGAAGCTGTAAGCTCATGTATCAGATGAGGTTGGGACTAAATTTCATTGCTAAATCAACAAAGATGTTTCAAAATCACACTACATAACAAATCATACCAGACAATCGTAGAGTAAAATCTCACTTCAAGTAACACAGCAATTAGCATTGGAAATCCAATGGAATGCCAAAAAAGATCTCAGCTGTTTTTTGTTATCTTCCCTTAAATTGCATAGAAATGTACGTAGATCTTACCTCCACAGGTGATGGATATTCACATATCACAATTGATTCTTTCCTCATAGAATCTTTTCTAGAAGGAAGACGCTGCCACAGCTCTTCTGTGACAAACGGCATAAACGGATGAAGTAACCGTAAGCCATTATCCAAGCACACCCACAAGGTATCTTGTGCATGACTTCTCGTGGATGCAAAATCTGGATTATTGCTGGCAAAATAAGGCTTGATTACTTCAATGAACACATCGCACAATTGAAACTGCCACCATGAGTATACTGCTGTTGCTGCATCAGAGAACTCGTAAGATTCTAAAGAGAACACTGTTTTTGATATGGCTTTGTTCAAAACAGAGAGTATCCACTTGCAGCCAAATGGCATGACATCTAGATCTATCTTTGTTGGAGGGGTGTAATCATCTCCAAGTTTACTCATGGCAAACCTTATAGCATTCCACAGCTTGTTACACCATTGACGATAGCCAACCACCCTTTGAATGTCCAGATTTATTTTATCCGACTGAAATGAAATGATGTGAACTTACCAAATTCAAAAAGAGAAAACTTTTGCAAAGGAAAAACACAAAGCTATTACCTGAGCTGTGTACGAAACAAGGGCAAAATGTAGAGCATCTGCACCACATTCAGGTATTCCATTAGGAAAGTCCTTCACCTGCCCCTCTTTTGCAGTTTTCAGTTCATTCGGATCCAAGTTACCCTCCTCCAGCCTTTTGTGAAGAGCTTGCAGGGTAATTCCATTAATCACTTCAAGAGGATCAATAACATTTCCCAATGACTTAGACATCTTGCGTCCATGTGCATCACGAATCATTGGGTGCAAATACACCTGCACCGGTTGAAAATGCATCTTAATAATTTGGAAAAGAATAAACCACCATTTTAACTTACTGTCTTAAGAATAGAAGCACCAAAACTGATTAACTTCAACCAGATAGGTTTAGCTGCTTTCTGTCAAAACTAACAGAAGCAATGAATTAAACCCATTTTCAACATTCATATGGTTTTTCTGAGAATAACTTTCACAGTATTTTTTTCAAAATTGATAGTAGATAAATACCCCCATGGGCCTCATCAATCTTGAGGATAAAAGCTTAATAGTTGACACTCTGACAGTGGAACCATCACTATTGTACAGCATATTAAGCATCAGTATGACAGTAAACTTAGAAATGGAACTTTGAAACACTTAATTTCAACAGTTAAAAAGCTTAACGGCTACCTATGAAGTACAAAAGGGCCTCACCTTTCTAAAAGGAACATCACTGCCAAGCTTCATTCCCATCATCACCATACGAGCAACCCAGAAGAACAAAATATCATGCCCGGTTTCAAGAACAGATGTTGGATAAAATGCTTTAAGATCATCCGTATCATCTGGCCACCCCAACACAGATAATGGAAATAGACCAGCAGAAAACCAAGTGTCCAGAACGTCAGGATCTTGTGAAAGTTCAAACTTCTTCCCAGCAAAGATTCTGCTAGCTTCCTCCTGAGCTTCTTCCTCGTTTCTTGCAACCACCCAATGATTATTGTATGCACCTAGTTCAGTCAGTTCATCATCCTCCAATTTTGCGTACCATGCAGGAATACGGTGACCCCACCAAAGCTGCCTTGAGACACACCAATCACGAATGTTCTCAAGCCACCTGCAATTCCGAAGTCCACTTAATGGTACCAAATTCACACCCATGCACCCATATGAAAGTTCACATTAAAAGAAATGAAATGATGACATCAAATTAAACAACTAAAAACATCAATATTTCGCAACTTAAGTCTATCAGAATTTTATCAGAAATTGAAACAGTGCGAGTATCAAGCAGAGAAGTAAAATGGAGGATAACATTAGCATAATGTTTCTTCTAAACTGTATTCAGTATACAACATCAAAGAACTGTATATAATTTTGGATGATACCTCTTCCATTCAGCAACATATTGTTTTGGTATTATCTCCATTTTCCTACTTGTCTCATCCATTACAGCATCAAGAGCTTGTTGGGCCATGCTTTTACAGTTAACATACCACTGGGGCTTAATAAGGGGTTCCACTACGTCATTGGTTCTTGAACAAACACCAAGACGCATCTCATTATTTTTGTCACCTCTGTAGAGTCCCTGAATTGCAGAAAACAATGAATGTAAATAAACTAGTGAAGATTACACTTTCCACCCAAAAAAAAACCATCAAGTTTGCTGCAATGATTCAAAAATTACAAGTACAATTTTCAGTAAGGCCCTACACACACTTAGTCAATGAAGTAACAACTGAAGTTCAGCGAAAGACATCAGAGCTCAATTGTAACTGGTGTTTGGAACTTCCGACAGTGATAGATAAATAAGCTGTTTTAGAGCGTGGGCACTAATATAGATACAGATAGGGTTGGAATACCTTTTCCTTTAAAGCCTCAGTGACAGCCACACGAGCTTCAAAACGTGGCATCCCTACAAACTCTGGACCACCATTGCTATTTATTCTTCCATCATCAGTGAAAATGTTGATAAAATCAAGAGTACAACGCTTTCCAACCTCAAAATCATTTGGATCATGGGCAGGCGTTATCTGGAAGAAAAGGGAGGTAGCCATTGGCATTGAACTTTCTGGTGAAGTAAAGGAAAATTGGTCAGCATTCTTAGCACAAATAAATAACCCTTACCTTCACACAGCCAGTCCCAAAATTCATATCTACGAGCACTGAATCGCAAACTATTGGAAGTCTCCTTCCATTGAATGGATGAATGGCAAATTTTCCATGAAGATGGACGTATCTTGGGTCTTCTGGATGTATAGCAATCGCAGTATCACCCAACATTGTTTCCACTCGAGTAGTCGCCACAACAACCTCTCCCAAGCCTCCTTCCACAGGATAAGCAAATGATGTCAGCACTCCAAACTCCACGGGTTTTGCATATCCAGGAACCCTTAATGGTGTTCTCTCTTTGATTTCTATATAATCCACCTGAAGACAACAAAGCAGTTTAGAAAACATAGGATACAATTGCGACCACAACCTTTAAAAGCCGATGGGCCAAAATAGCTCTATCTACCTCAATATCAGATATTGCTGTCCGCAAGACACAATCCCAATTCACTAGACGGAGATCCCTAAAAAGAAGGAAGGATGAAGAATATAAATAGGCAGAAGAAAGTGAAGAATTTCTGCAGGCAAACAAGGAACAATCTAATGACCTTCTGCAGGTAAATGAGGAAGAAATTGAGTTAACGGTTTATTAGAAGAAATAAAATAGTGAAAAATAGAAGAAAACAACTACTGAGCTGTGACAGGCAAAATACCAACCTTGCATTAAAAAAAGCTTTACTGAGTCAAAACCAAAACTCAAACACACGCATACGCAAATAAAATGCATCACATCAGATAGAATAAATTCTTTGTTGCGCTTAACAAGTTTCAAATGAGTAATGTAATCACAACCACAGGAGTATCCAGTGAAGCAGAACACCAATTAGTGGTAAAATCAGTGGGAATAATTCGAGTGGGTCCAGGTGTAAAGGATGCCAAACTCAACCGCAGAAACAAATCTTACAGTGCCCAAAACTGAAAAAGTCCCACGAATAAAGCCAGTATATTTGGTCGCAGCACAAGTGATCACCTACAGAACAACATTAGAAACACTGGATGTTGAGATATGATCGTACCTATATACAAGACCCTCCTTGTAAAGTCTAACAAATGCCTCAGTCACAGCCCTTGATCTTTTTTCATCCATGGTAAAGCACTACAAGGAGGAGTTTGATGGACGATGAGCAGAAAAAGAACAATAGAACTTCATAAAACCAATTATCAGAACTGAAATTGACCATGCAACACCATTAATAGTGTCCATAATATATTAACGACGTTGATAACCAAAATTAATACCTCACGGGACCAATCCAGAGAAGCACCCAAACCACGTAGCTGTTTGAGTATGGTGCCTCCATACTCATTCTTCCATTTCCAGACCTATTAACAAAATGTGTATATTAGTATGGATGTTGAAATATACTAACTTCATTTCTTCATTTGTAGCTTCAAATTCCTATTAGGCCCAATCACCAGTCAAAGAATATTGTATACAACAGAAAAAGAAAAAAATTATTATAAGAGAAATAAGATATAGGTGGCTAGACTGTGAAGTCGATGTTTCGAAAGTGCACCAACATCATGCCTCGTCAATTTCTTTTCCCTCATAATCTTTTTCTCCACAACAACCTGAGTGAGTTTACATAAATATCAGTAAATATCATGGATCAGCAAGCTTGACAGATAAGATTAGTCAACATACACATAGTAACAACTCTCCCCAAATTTTTAAGAGCATATTGAATATTTGCATGGATCAGCAAGTTTGACAGATAAGATTAGTCAACATACACATAGTAACAACTCTACCCAAATTTTTAAGAGCGTATTGAATATTTGCATGGGTCATCTCAATATAAAATAAAATAAAATAAAAAGAATCTCACTAGGATAACTAGGAAATTACCATATATCATATTGTCATTTTAGATTCCTATTATTTATCTGTATACAATATTTTGATCAGATTAAGTGACTTTTTTGACCTTTTCTGCACCTTAATCTGGTGATATACAAGCCAAAAAGCCTCGACAAATTAGTTTTTGCATTCAAGTCACATTGATTAATTAATTTGGCGAAGAATTCTGCCATGAAGACAATTTTTTCCGCAGATTACTTTGTATAATTAATAGATCCAAAATTCAAGAATTGTTGACTAATATCACAACCCCAAGTACATTACTATGATCATATGTTATGCCTAGCACATATGGTTTTCAACATTTGGTCACCTTTCATGCCAATAATCTGACACCAGAATGATACTGACAGTTGGACTGAAATAGCCAACCAAAGTCTCATAGCAGGGCAAAATGATAGTCGGCAATGATAAGTATATTTTATACACTTATTCGGAGTTTTAAATAATGATATTTTGTAATTCTTTCGATGAAATATAGCCTAATTTGTGTTATATTGTGTCTAATAGGTAAAACTCACGATTTGATGAAAAATTGGAGAAAACAAGCGAAAAAATAGAGAAAAATGGCGAAATCCAAACTATAGGGATTAAAGTGCAACATTTCAATAGTTGTGTCGGAATGCAAGAGGACGTATCAAGAATGCCGAGGGTCAATTGGACGTGAAGAGAAGCCAACTGGATGAAAAAATTGTTGAAAATAATCAAAATACACATTTGGGAAAGGTCAGATATTAATATGTAATTTGGTCCCAAAATGGCCATGCGTACACATAGACATGTAGACCTTGCGTACACATAAACCCATTATGGAGTTATTGAAGCTGAATCATGTTTATCGTGTGTAACACACAAAATCAATCATGTGTACGCATGGTTCATCTCCCCGAAAAAAATTGTGTTTCCTTATTTTGTTTTGGAAATTTTTGATATGCAATCTTTTAGCACTCTATATATAACATAAGCAGTCCAAAACATGAAAAAAGCCTCCCCAGATCTAAAAATTCATAGATTCAACATATTTTTGAGGCAAGGAACGTTGCACAATCATCAACCAATTGCAAATTATACAAGTTTATTGAAGATCCTTAATCCAAAATCAAGATTCAAGCCAAGAAATTGAATTTTTCCAATTTCTCCATTATTTCTCGATCCGGGTGATGCTTTTTCAATATTTCTTGTATAGTTTAATAATTAAGATGGTTGACTAGGTTTTTCAATTGTATTGGATGCATGTTTGAACTCTATTTTTATTTATTTCAATTCAAGACTTTAATTTAGGAATTTCATATTATTGTTTGATTGATTTACATATTGCACTATTTATTGCTTGATCACCAATTAATTAGTTAGTTGCTTGTAGTGTAGGAATAATCACAATGAGTCTAGAACGCGGTAAAATCAACATGTGTAGTTAGAATTACGAATAATCTCTTCCACACATGCAATGTAATTGATAATCTAAACAAAATACACGACTTCATATGAATTCGAACAAGAAATAGGATCGTCTCGTGTTAGTCATAGGTTGATGTATCTTAGAAAAGAGAACATATTACCTTTATCGGTTGTCAAAAATGCATGAACTGAATAGAATGATTATTGAGAATTGAAATAGATGAAAATAGGGGAATACATGAATCCAATACAAGTATTCACATTAGATTTAATCAATTTTTATTGCTTTCTTAGAGTAGAATTAGAATGAATAACAAATAAATCAGAACTCTTTTGATGTCACCACACTTCGATTTTAATAGTAGCTATTGAATACAAATTAGACATTATTCTTTGTGGGAATGATACTCTTAACTCACAAATCTTATTACTTGTACAACGATCTCGTACACTTGCGGGTTTCAACCGAACAAGCAACTTGGACGTCATGCCAATGTAACAGAACCAAATTCTCCTGGAAATAAGTTACAGGAAATGAAAAAGTTATGAAGGTACAACCTGTGTGGCAATTCCAGCATGGTCCGTGCCAGGCACCCATAATGTATTGTATCCAGACATTCTTCTCCAGCGAATAATTGTATCCTGCAGGTGAAATTATTTCGACATAAAGGCAATCCTGGATGAACTTTCAGAATTGAAATATTAAACAACACTAAAAGACCTGAATTGCAGCAGTAAGGGCATGGCCAATATGTAGAGCCCCAGTAACATTAGGAGGTGGCAAAACCTGCATTTGCAAGGAGAAAAGTATATAGGAGTAATTGAACTGCACAGACAATTCAAATGTCGCGTACAGATAAACTTGCTTCCTCTATTCCTGCCATTACTCTATTTACCCATATTGTCATCTCAAGCTTTTCTTTTATCCCATTCAATCCATTGGATACTTCCAAGTTCCATCAAAATGGAATATTCTAATTTCACAAGTATATGAAGTTGTCTTTATCATCACTATAACAAGATCATATCACACAAATAAATTGTCACCATTCAAGGAGAGATCAGCATACACTTGTACCTTCAAGCTCCAGACCAAACATTATTTAAATCACATCTGGCATTGACTTAGTGTGCTTGTTGGGAATAACATAAACAAAAAAGAGAATCAACAAAACAGCAACAAAATATTTTCATCTTCTCTAGTTTAACTTTTTAGCCACTTTACCAAGGTAAGAAGTGGTTTATCATATTATTTTTTGTTGAAGCAAAGAGTTTGTTAAGAGTTCAACCTTTTATGGCTATCTTCTTGATCATGTTTATGCGTTTTTTGTTATTAGGTAAATTTTCTATTTTATAAGGTTCTTTATCCTTTCTTAGGATGTAGATAAAATCAAGTTGCTAGGAATTTATGTTTATCTCCAATTAGTAGGAGTTTATCTTTATCTTTACTTCTTGTAGTCCTAATAAAACCTCTATATATTAGAGGGATTTGATGAATGAAAACATATATGGTATCACAATGATTTACCATTAATTCTAACATGGTATCAGAGCTACGGTTTGGCTCTTTTCCTCCCACCTCTTCAATGGCAAATCGGGCCTTCATTGGTTCAACCGAATCCTCAAACATGGAAAATACTGCACCCTCCTCTTCAACCCCTTCTCAAGTGTATGGTGTCGAAAATCATTCACTTCAAATAACCCAACTTAAAATTGATGGATCAATCTGTTCTAATGGTCATTCGGGGCAAAGGAAAAGTTGGGTATCTTACAGGAAGTATTCCTGCACATGCAGAAAATGACAACTCTTATTCAAAATGGAAATCTGAAAACTCCATGGTAATGGCATGGTTGGTTAATTCTATGGAGAAGAAGATTGGACGGAATTACCTCTCTTACTAGACCGCAAAAGACATATTGGAAACGGTAAAGGAAATGTATTCAGATCTCGAGAATTTTGCTCAGGTGTTCGAATTGAAATCAGCCCTGAAAGACCAGAAACAAGTACCTCTTCTGTGACAGACTATTTTGTGATTTTGACTGGGCTATGGCAGAAGCTAGACTTGTTCGTAGATGTTGAGGACTGTACAAATTGTAGCAAGAAAAAGGATGAACCTTGAAAAGGAGAGGGTGTTTGATTTTTTACATGGGCTGAATAAGGACCTGGATGAAGTAAGAGGAAGGATCCTTGGGGCTAAACCATTGACGAGCATTAAAGAGGCATTTGCTGAAGTAAGAATGTGGGAAAATCTGCCCAATAAGGAAATCAGGGAATCATTGTATTTATGGTATACAATTCCATAATTTAGGAGATATGACAATCCCTTATTAAAGAAATATCACAGTCCCTTAATTAAGGGGATATAAGTTAGGATAGTTTCCTATTTCATTTATTCTCTGTAAGTATATAAATTTAGAGATTGTACAACATTATTATGAATAAGAATAATTCTTCAATTCTTCACATGGTATCAGAGCTTTAAGCTTCTGGGAATTACTCTTTATTTTTCCGCTTGTTGGCCTTGATTGCCCAGTATTTTGTTCAGCCTTCATTGCTGTTTTTTTTTTCTTTTCTTTCTCTAAATTATTTTTGAAAAATTTTGACTTCTTTGTTCTCCCTTTCTTTGGCCACTCTTATTCTTGATTTAAACACAACTTTTTTGTGATCTTCCCAATAGCCATGACAAAAATCATAGACATCACTAACTCCTCTGAGATGCAGAATGTGGAAACAAAATCTGCTTCATCTTTAGGAGAGTTACAGAATCTGCAGGAAGCATATAGATTGAATGGAAGGAATTACCTAAAATGGTCACAGCTGATCAGAACATTCTTGAAAGGGAAAGGCATGTTGAGTCACTTGCTTGGTACAGGACCTGCAGCAGGAAATCCTGGATTTGATGCTTGGGATGAGGCGGACTCTATGGTGATGACATGGCTATGGAACTCAATGCTACCAGAGATTAGCGATACATGTATGTTCCTAACAACTGCAAAGGAGATTTGGGATTCCGTTGGACAAACCTATTCCAAGGTTCATGATGCTGCTCAGATATATGAAATCAAGATCAAAATTTCAGCCACCAAGCAAGGAGAACGTACTATCACCAAATATGCCAATCTCATGAAAAATCTGTGGCAAGAAATGGACCATTATCAATGCATTAAACTGAAATGCAGTGATGATTTAGCCATGGTGAATAGACTGGTAGAAAAAGACAGGATTTATGATTTCCTTGCAGGTCTAAATATGGTGTTTGATCCAGTCAGAGTCCAAATTCTTGGAAAGGATGATTTACCCTCATTAAATGAGACTATTGCGATAATCCGAGCAGAAGAAGGACGAAGAGGAGTAATGGTTGAACCACAGGCTGTCGAAGCGTCATCTATGGTCTCAAAAGTGACTGGTTTTAAAAATCCCCATCCTAACCAACCAACTATGAGCATGAATGAGGAACTGAACATGTCTAAAACTACAAACAAAGATGAGTTATGGTGTTCATACTGTAAAAGGCCTCGTCACAAGATAGAGCATTGTTGGAAGCTTCATGAAAAGCCGAAATTGTCAAACAAAAATTGGACCATGAAGGATGGACGACAATGGGGACAGGCTCATATGACTTACTCACAACCTGGGGAGGAGGACATGCCACAAGAGCAAGGTGTCTTCAATCAAAGTGAAATACAGAAATTGAGGAATTTGTTGGGGCCTTGGAAAAGTCTACTACTTCAGGTGCTTGCTCTTTATCACTCTCAGGTAAGTATCCTCTCCTTTGTGTCCTTAGTGTCTCAAGCATAACCTCTTTTCCAGATTCCTGGGTCATTGATTCAGGGGCCACAGATCATATGACCCATTCATCACACAAATTCACCTCTTATAGTCCATGTCCTAGTAATAAGAAAATAACCGCAGCTGATGGCTCATTAATCACAATTGCTGGCCGACGAAGTGTTTTAATAAACCAGAATTTGAAACTTGACAATGTCCTTCATGTTCCAAAAACTATCCACTAATCTTTTGTCCATCCATAAACTCACAAAGGATTTGGATTGTAACGTGACTTTCTCTCCCTCAAATTGTGTTTTTCAGGACCAGGGAACGGGGAAGACAACATCTGTTGAAGATAAGGACAATGACTTCTTTTTACTAGAACTTGATTCTCCTATTCCTTCATGTCATCCTCCAATCCTTCAAAAATCTAGTATTCCAAACTCTGTTTCCCCTGCAGCCCGTGTTTCTACTGAATTTGAGCCACCTTGTACTCCTACATCAAAAACACAAACTTTGGAAAAAGATAATCATGTTCAGAGTTCTACTTGCCCATTTTTGGTTTATTCATGGAAGAAGGTACCCATCATTCAACCTATGCAAATTCAAGATTCTGAACCAACTCCTTGTAAGGAGGTCATTACTTCTAATTCTCATTATGCTAGTGATGATCTTCCCATTGCTCTTAGGAAAGGCACAAGAAAATGCACCCAAAATTCACTACATCCATTATCTCACTTTGTTTCATATGAGAAATTACCACGTAATCATAAAACCTTTCTTACACATCTGAACACTATAACAATTCCCAAAAATATGATTGAGGCCTTAGGTCATAAGGAATGGAGAGATGTTATGAGGGTTGAAATGGAAGCTCTTGAGAAAAATAACACTTGGGAATTAGTAGACCAACCCAAGGGAAAGAGACCAGTAGGATGTAAATGGGTATTCACTGTTAAGTATAAAGCAGATGGATCGCTTGAGAGATATAAGGCCATTGGTAGCTAAGGGATATACTCAAACTTATGGAGTTAATTAACTAGAAACTTTTGCGCTGGTTGCAAAAATGAATATTGTAAGAATATTATTATCCTTGGCAGCTAATCTTGGGTGGAGTTTATAGCAATATGATGTCAAGAATGCATTTCTACATGGGAACCTTGATGAATAAATCTACATGGAAATTCCTCCTGGCTTTAGTTCAAATCTACGAGGAAAAAAGTTGTGCAGACTAAAGAAAGCCCTATATGGTCTAAAACAATCCCCTCGAGCTTGGTTTGGGCGATTCGCTAAAGTTATGTTAACAATGGGGTATAAACAAAGTCAAGGAGATCATACTCTGTTTGTCAAGTACTTGGCGATAGGTGGAGTAACTGCCTTGTTGGTATATGTGGATGGCATTGTGGTAACTGGAAATGACATGGAAGGGAGAGAAGCTTTAAGGAGGTGTTTGATTAAAGAGTTCGAAATAAAAGAGCTAGGTAAGTTGAAATACTTTCTTGGGATTGAAGTTGCTCACTCAAAGCATGGGATCTTTATTTCGCAGCAGAAATATGTGATGGATTTGCTGAAGGAAACAGGAAAGCTAGGGTGTAAGCCTGTTGAGACTCCAATGGAATTCAATCACAGACTCGGAGAAGCTCCTGAGGATGCCCCAGTTGAGAAAAATGTTTATCAAAGATTGGTAGGAAAACTAATCTACTTGTCACACACCAGACGTGACACTGCCTATGCAGTTAGTATCGTAAGTCAATTTATGCACAATCCAAAAAGGGTACACCTTCAAGCTGTCAACAGAATCTTACAGTACCTCAAGGGAACTCCAGGAAAAGGAATTCTATTTAAGAAAGGAGAAAATTTGACTCTTGAAGCCTACACAGATTCTGACTATGCAGGGTCCCTAGTTGACCGAAGATCAACATCAGGTTATTGCACCTTTCTTGCTCGAAATCTTGTGACGTGGAGAAGCAAGATGCAAAATGTTGTAGCAAGGTCTAGTGCGGAGGCGGAATTTAGAGCAATCGCTTTAGGAGTTTGTGAACTAATGTGGCTAAAGATCATTCTAGCAGATTTAAAGGTAGTAATTGAAAAATCAATGAAACTCTACTGTGAAAACAAGTCGGCCATCAACATAGCACATAATCATGTACAACATGATCGCACCAAACACATTGAAGTTGACAGACACTTCATAAAGGAAAAACTAGACAGTGGTCTGACTTGTACGCCTTTTGTTTCTACTAATGGACAAGTTACGGATGTGCTCACCAAGGGACTAACTGGTGTGATATTTCAAAAGATGATTAGCAAGCTTGGAATGGATAATATTCATTCACCAGCTTGAGGGGGAGTGTGGGAAAATCTACCCAATAAGGAAATCAGGGAATCATTGTATTTATGGTATACAATTCCATAATTTAGGAGATGTGACAATCCCTTATTAAAGGAATATCACAGTCCCTTAATTAAGGGGATTTAAGTTAGGATAGTTTCCTATTTTATTTATTCTCTGTAAGTATATAAATTTAGAGATTGTACAACATTATAGGAATAAGAATAATTCTTCAATTCTTCACAAAGAACAGAAGAAAGTAGGATGAGAGTTATGATGGGTGGTGTAACTGGTGTTTATGAATTAGGTATGGAGAACCAGAGGCATAATTCAGCTTTAACAGCCAACAGGAACCAGAAATTTAAAGATCAAAAGTCCAATTTTGGAGAGAAGTGTGACTATTGTCAACGATCTAATCACAGACGAGACACCTGCTGGAAATTTCATGGCAAACCAGCAAATCGGAAGCCACGAAAGATGGGCGATAGTCGAGTTTTTCAGGCAACTAAAGAGGAGAAAACAGAGGGCACTGGTTCTGCCCCTAACTTCATCAATTTGGCTTTTAGTACTGAGCAAATAGATGAATTACAACAGCTTCTGGCTCGAGCACAATCAATACCATCCAACTCCCAATCAAAATCGAGCTGCACTATAGCACATCGAGGTAATTATCATTCATCACTTACTACAAAATCTGATTGGAATAACCTATGAATACTTGATTCTGGGGCATCAGATCATATGACTGGATGTCGCCACTTATTTAAAACTTATACTCCTTGCCCGAGAACCTTTAAAGTGAGAATTGCTGATGGAACATCATCTTCATTTGCTGGAAAAGGCATAATATTTTTAACATACAATGTAGAATTACATTCTGTCTTGCATGTTCCTAAGCTTACATATAACCTTGTTTCAATTAGCAAATTAACCAAGGATTTAAATTGTGGCTAAGTTTTATAATTCTCGGTGTGAGTTTCAGGATTTGATCTCGGGGAAGACGACTGGCAATATTGAGGAGGTTAACGGGCTGTATTACTTCAATTATGGTGGAAAATGTGTGAATAAACAAGCTCTCACTTCAAGCAGTGAATCTATTCCTATTTTTAATAAGATTATGTTATGGCATAATAGATTAGGAGACCCTAGCTTTGCTTATTTGAAGAAATTATTTCCTCTCTTGTTTCGAAATAAAAGTGTTGATTAGTTTAAATGTGAAGTTGGTCAAATTGTAAAACATACACGTGTCCCATATCCTATTCAAACTTACAAACATCTCAACCTTTTACACCGATACATAGTGATATCAAGGGACCATCAAGAGTTTCTAATATTACAAGATGTAAGTGGTTTGTAACATTCATTGATGTTCACACACGTTTATGTACATTCCTATTAAAAGAAAAATCTGATACTACTTTCCAAGACTTCCACAAAATGATCCAAACACAGTTTTGAACGCATTTAAATTCTTCAAACCGATAATGGACTCGAATACTTTAATTCAATTCTTGGCCAATGTCTATCTGAAAATGGGAAAGTTCATCAAAGCACTTGTGTAACTCTGCAACAAAATGGAAATGGTGAAAGGAAAAATAGACACCTTCTAGAAGTTACCAGGGCAATCATATTTAAAAAAATATTCCTAAAATTTTTTAGGGAGAGCTATTCTTACAGCATCATATCTTATCAATTGACTTTGTTCACAAATTCTTAGGTACCAAAAACACGACTCTTTACCTCTTCGCCTATTAGAATATTTGGTTGTCTTTTCTTTGTCCATACATCACACCTCAGTAAATTAGATCCTAGAGCTACAAAATGTATCTTTATAGGATATGCTCCTAATAAAAAAGGGTATAAGTGCTACAATCCAACATTAAAATTGTTTGTTACATGGGATGTTACATTCTTTGAGGAACATACTTTAAGAAACCCAATCTTCAGGGAGAGACACTTTGTGGGGAAGATTATCTTTGGGAGTTGAATGTACCACAATATCAGCCTTTGCCAATATCCATAGATACTCCATAGCCAACACCCTCATTACAGCCAACACCTTCAAGCATCCAATTTACCACTTCACAATTACCTTCTTTACCTAGTATGCCATTAACAAAATCATTGGAAACAAGTATAGATTCACGGCAAGTTGAAGGAAATTCTGAGCTCCATGTTTACTCTAGGAGAAACCGGCCTACACCAGTAACACATCCTATCACATAACTAAAGCATTGTCCAGGATGTTGAACCGAGAGAAAATCTGAACGAGGAAGGTCATGGAGCTGAGATGGAAGAGGAATCAATTTCAATTGAAGGTCTGGACAACGAGAGTAATGAACTTGATATGTCTATAGCCTTTCCGAAAAAAAAAAAAAAAAAAAGAACATGCACTCTTCATCCTATTGGGAATTTTGTTTCAAATAGTAAGTTTTCAACCTCGTTCCGTGCAATTGGTGAGAGAATTGAAAGAGAAGAAGTTCCTACTACTATTAAACAAGCTCTCCAAAAATCAGAATGGAAAGCGACAGTAGTTGAAGAAATGCAAGCTTTAAGAAAAAATACTTGGGAAGTTGTTGATTTACCTAAAGGAAAAAAAAATCTATGGGATGTAAGTGGGTGTTCACGATCAAGTACAAGTCAAGTGGAACTTTAGAAAAATATGAGGCTCGTTTAGTGGAAAAAAGGTTTACTCAAACCTTTGGTGTGGATTACAATGAAACAATTGCTCCAGTTGCAAAACTCAATACCACTAGAGTTCTGCTATCTATGGTAGTAACTTTAGACTGACAACTTTGTCAGATGGATGTTAAGAATGCTTTCCTCAACGGAGAACTAGAGGAAGAGGTATACATGAATTTACCTCTTGGGTGTGAAGAAAGAGAAAAGAATACGGTGTGTAAATTGAATAAGTCACTGTATGGTCTAAAACAATCGCCAAGGGCTAGGTTCGATAGCTTTACTAAGTGTGTAAAGAATAATGGGTATACTTAAAGTCAATCAGATCATACACTATTTTTCAAACATTCAGTTAGTGGTAAGATCTTAATCTTGATTGTATATGTAGATAATATTATTCTCACTGGTAATGACTTAGAGGAATCAACAAAGCTAAAGGAGATACTTGAGAAGGAAGTTGAAATAAAAGATCTTGGTCAGTTAAGACACCTCTTAGGTATGGAAGTGGCTAGCTAAAAAAGATGGATATGTATTTCGCAGAAAAAGTATATCCTTGACTTGTTAAAAGAAACTGGAATGCTTGGATTTAAACCTTCTTATACTCCAATAAATCAAAATATGAAGTTGAGTAAGGTTCTAATCTTGTAGATAGGGGGAGTTACCAACAACTTGTGGGAAAATTAATCTACCTAGCCCATACACGACCAAATATTTCATTTGCTGTGAGCATGGTGAGCTAACATATATAATCATTATGAAGAACATTTAGAAGCAGTTTAAAAATTTTTGAAGTATTTGAAAGCTACACCAGAAGGGATTAGTTTTTGGTAAGACTAATAAAAGATACATTAAAGGGTATACAAATACTTGGCTGGTTCTGTAGATGATAAGAAGTAAACTTCAAGATATTGTACCATGGTTTGGGGTAATTTGGTTACTTGGAGGAGCAAGAAACAATCTGTCGTGGCCAGGTGTCGTGCAGAAGCTGAATTTCGTGCTTTAGCAAATGGGACTTGTGAATTGATTTGTCTTAGAAGATTTCTTCGAGAATTGAATCTTCCAAATTCAGACCCGTGAGATTATTTTGTGATAATAAAGCCGCGGTTAATGTTGTCATAATCCGGTTCATCATGATTGGACAAAACATGTTGAAGTTGACAAGCATTTTTTGAAAGAGAAGATTGAGAGTGGTGTAATTGATATGGCTTATGTTCCAACGACACAACAAGTTGCCGATATGCTGACCAAGGGCTTGGCAAACCATGCCTTTGAGAGTTTACTTGACAACTTGGGAATGATTGATATTTATGCCCCAACTTGAGGGGGAGTGTTGAAGCGAAGAGTTTATTAAGAGTTCAACCTTTTATGGCTATCTTCTTGATATGTTTATCTGTTTTTCGTTATTAGATGAATTTTCTATTTTATAAGGTTCTTTATCTCTTTTTAGGATGTAGATAAAATCAAGTTGTTAGGAATTTATGTTTATCTCTAATTCTTGTAATAGGAGTTTATGTTTATCTTTACTTTTTTTAGTCCTATTAAAACCTCTATATATTAGAGGGATTTAATGAATAAAAACATATATGGTATCACAATGATTTACCTTAATTCTAACATTTTTTAGTTTGTTAAATAAGAAAAGATGTACATTAATACTTACAATTCACCTGTTGTAATATAAACTTTAAACAAAAAATTGTGCGATCTTATAATTGACCTTGTAGAAGTTTAGCGAGTGCAACAGTGAATGGTACTCTTATGGTTTCACAGCAAGACTCATACTAATCCAAAATAACTAAATCAAAATGTTTGTAAAGCCACTTGCCTTTGATCTCCGCGCCACACTATTCTTTTGGACACAGATTGAAATTGTTTTGTTCATACATGCATGATTTGGTATTTTCACTACTTAAGGGTTATTGTGGAAATGGGCAATCCCTCCCCTATTAATTAATTAATCTGCAACTTGGCAGTTGGCAAACATTCCCATTAATTTTTTCAATTTCACTCGGTCACATAAAACATTCTCCCCGTCACTCTCTCTTTATGTGTTATTTTGTGTTTGATACCACAGAAACTTAAACATTACTTATTAAGATTAATTTATTTCAATAATTAGATTCTGATCCATTTAATAAACGGGTCGGTTTCATGTCTAAACCATCTGACTACCTGTCTGACACATATGACAGAATTACTCATGCATATCTAAAGACTGTTTTCCGATTGATGTTTATCACAAGAATTATCACCTGTGCATATCTACAGGTTCAGAGTCCACATCAAGTTGTGAATTCCTCATTCACAAATTAATAAAACTGTGTAACTAAGACAGTTAAACCCATTAATCTGGGACAATAGAACCGCTAAACTAGTTAGCATGTTAGTAACTGGAAAGTCACTTGAGGTCTCAAGCCCATAATAGAACGCTAATAATATTGAATAATTCTAGTTGTACATAAAAATGTACAACTTGGATGACAAAAAAAAGGCCAAGTAGCGGCCCCCTATTGGGGGGCGCCTCATCCAAGTTGTACATTTTTATGTACAACTAGCACGGTTGAATAATATTTCATTATGCAGTGTCTTGTTGACCCATTCATCAGTGGATCGCATTCGGGCTATGTGATTCCACTTCCATTTATATCAGCCACGAATTAAAACTATTCATGTTTCTACATATCTAAGTTAATGTCTTTTATAATTATAATCTGCTTCAAAAATGATTTCACATGCATATGCAAAGGTTAATAACAATTAACAAGTTTGAATGAAGAATGTAAGTATTTCAAGTAAAATTTAATATTTTCCACTTCTAGTTTTGATGACAGCAAGTTTTTGAATAACCAAATGTAAATTTGAAATTTATATAATTGAAATTTAAAAATCAATAAAAATTAATTTCACAAGCAGCGTGCAAAAGGCATGCACATGATTTGGTCAACATGGCCTAGTACCATGAACATGTGGAAGCAACATAAATGTCTAAATTGATGTTTCTATATATCTCTACTTCATAGTTTCCAATATAATTTTAGTAATTCAACTTTGCACCAAGGTTTAATTTCATAAGCTCTGACTGAACATTGAATCACTTCACAAATTCCTTTAATATCACATTTCCTAATATTGCAAACTTTTTCCATTTCAGAGTTACTCTAGATACTAAGGTGCCGTTCTCTTTGCCATTTTCAAGCCGTTTTCGATTTTTCAAAACAGTAAAAACGCGCTCACTTTCCTATTTTCGAAAACGCATTTTCGAAAACAAGTTTAAAATTTACAAAGAAAACTCAAAACGACAAAATTTGGGTGTTTTCAGTTATAACTTGGCCAAAATTTTCAA
>CAIGRB010115864.1:48272-70161 GCA_903798255.1 Fraxinus quadrangulata
AAAAAAAAAAAAAAAAACTAACACGACATGTCACTGACACGCAGATTAAATTCTTTAAAATTCTTCATTTATATAGTATAAATTTAATTTGATACTAATTATTAATTTTTCTTGTTGAAATATTTTAAATATGAGTACTTATTTATTATTTACTAATAACTTTAAGTTAAAAATATATTAAAAAAAGAAAAATATTCATGGTAGAGTGTCTGATAAGTGTCGGTATCTACACATGTCGGACACGGATACGTTACCCTAGTTTTGAAGTGTACGTAGGTTTGTACCCTCGAGGCTTGGGAACTGGAAGATCGGATGCTGGTATGAACTTCTTGTTCGGGCTTGGTCTTCGGCCAGCCAAGCTGTAGAATACTTTTGGAACTGAGAGCCCTAAATTCCCATTATGGCGGCACCTTTGTTCTTATTGGTCAGCTCGGCGTGGGGCTACCGCTATTAGTGCCTAACTCAAATAAACCGAGTTATTGGGTAAGCATAGGGATCGGGTTTGGTTTCTTGTTCCAGGGGAAACCATAGTNTGGAACTGAGAGCCCTAAATTCCCATTATGGCGGCACCTTTGTTCTTATTGGTCAGCTCGGCGTGGGGCTACCGCTATTAGTGCCTAACTCAAATAAACCGAGTTATTGGGTAAGCATGGGGATCGGGTTTGGTTTCTTGTTCCAGGGGAAACCATAGTTACATGTTTGTTTTTCAATAGGTCCCTTTCAGTTCATTTCCATTTGTATCTATATCTCATTTTTTAAATGGCTATTCAGTATCCCACGATGCACAACACGGATTATCGACCTGCTCTCCAAAATAATCTCATCACTATGTTTTTGCTTATATTAGTAAGTACTAAGTATTAATAAAAATAAATTTAACAAGTACAATTTACAGCAACACCAAAGAATGGTTCATAGACAGACTCACAATGACAAAAGGTGGTTTTGAGCTGCTAGAGTCTGCCTCAAAGAATTTTGACTTTTCCCACCATGCATACCACCTAAATTAGAAATTACTAATTAGAAGGACAAGGAAAACATAATAAATCAAGTATCCAATAATAGTGATTTTTTTTAAGCCCCATACTTACGATTTCTCAACAGCACTGGGATTGAACGTCTTTGCCATTTGACGAGACAGCTTTTTCTTCTCACCCAGAGGTGTTTCTGGGTGCACGTAATCCTCAGGGTTTTCCTCCTCGGCATCTCTTTTTACATTCTTTTTCTTCCCTGACTTGGGAGCATTAGAAGCTTGTTGTGGCTTCAGTTGAAATGAAAAGCATAAATACAATAAGCAAAAAGAAACTAGGAAAAACAACTGCATTATCCCTTTAGGGGGTCAGTATAGAGAAACTCCAAGCTAAGAGGGCTACAGATGGTAGTACACCTGAAGTTTTGCTGCCTCAGATTTTTGTGCAGCCTTAAGTTTCTTCAACTCTTTCTCTTTAGCCTATGGAAGAACACGTGAAATGACAGTTGATTTAGTCAAAAGTTCAAATAAAATAAATAATCAAAAATAAAAAACAGCACCATTTTGCACAAAAAATATCCAAGTCTAAATCAATATCAGGCAAATTAAAACAAAACATTGGTCCTCATGAAATCCATGGACTCTTCTTGTAAACAAAAGATTAGTACTAAGAATTTTCCAGCACATGGTCTTGGGAAAACAATGCTGAAAAGCCACATTTAATCAAGAGAACTTGGAACAAAAAGATTCTCTTTTATTTCAAAATTTTATAGTGTCTCAAAGAACTCCTTTATTCCGAAGAACTGACTTCTTGTCTAATTCGAAACCATGGCCCCAATCCCAAAACCATGTGACCTTGTCTAATTCGAAACCATGGCCCCAATCCCAAAACCATGTGGCCCTGACGTAGCCTAAGAGAAACTCGAATTCCTTACATTCTGAATTTGTGGTGATTGTATATTTATAACAAAAAATGAATAAATTATATTCGATGCTCAAACCTTTTCTTCTTTCTTCTTCTTCTTCTTTTCCAGCTCATCCTGTGTTAGTTCCCGTGACTCCATCGACGATCTTGCCTATCGTGGGAAAAATAAGCTGTTTTAGGAAAAAGAACCGACCAGCTGTCCTTTCTTTCCTTGAACAGTATCAAGGAGGCAAATCCATAAGACCAAGCAAATAATACAAAATATTGCAAATTTAAGCTACAGGAGATATAAGCCCCTTCGTAAGCACATCACAATCAAAAAAGTATTTGATTATGGAGGACAATGATGGAGATATGAAGACACCTGATAAGAGAAAAATAGTGGATTCCATGGTGGCGAGAGATGGTGAGAGTAATGGACGAGGCAGAGATAGAAAGGTTTTTATGTATTAAGGACTTGGGATAACGGTATAGTAACTAGTAGCTTATTCCCAGGAGAATTTAATCGTGGAATCTTAATTTGGAAATTAAAGCGTGAGACTCAAGCACACAAGTAAACAAATGAAAGTGTCAACGTCACTAATGAAGAAAAAGTTTTAGGGAACAACATTGAAACGTCAAAAAAGAAAGATAAGTAAATCAATACTGAACTAATATACTTCAATGAATTTCATAGTTACATGATTTCGGATATAGTAAATATGAAACAACGCAACCTTCCAGTGTATAGGGGTAGGCACGACACAGGTTCGGTCAGGCTGCAAAGAGAACCAAATCGAACCAAGCACAATGGGTATCTTAAAAATGAAACCATAGGTTCCACCTCTCATTGTTGAGAAAAACCGAAAGGACGAAAAGAAGGCATTGTGAGCCCTCACCTTTCAATATGCATATTAAAACAGTACACTAACTTTAAACACGAAACGAGAAGACAACAAAAAAGTACCAAAACGTGCAATAATCAACTAAATCAGATTAAAACTACATTGGCAAATATAGAGCAGTTACGCAGTAGCATTTTACTTACTAAAATTAAAAGTACCAAACTTGAATAAGAAACCATAAAAAGCTAAAATTTTGAAATACATTTCACTGCTTAAAAAAATTAAAATAAAAAGGTAAAGAAGATAAATAACTTGAACATTTTACACAAGTAGACGGAAGAAGAAGGATGCAATTATTTCCAATCAAGAATTTCACATTCACAGAGAAACTTTCAAATCCCCAAGAAAATGAAACGATAAATTAACAATCAAATACAATAGATTCTGCGCCCGTTTGACACCCATTTTGGTTGAAATTTTTTTTTTTAAATAGTGATTGATGGAAGATTGTGTGGTTAAAAAATAAGGAAAATTTTTGAGTTTATGTGCAATATTATTTTATTGATAGAAACGTGAGAAAAAAATGGATTTCAAACAGAGCAGAACTTCAAAATGCATAAAAATAAAAATAAATTGTTTTCCTTATACAGGAGCTGAACACACAGAAATATAAGGGAAATCGTAAAGTAGCTGAAACCCATTAATTTAGTCAGGGAAAAAAAATTAAAATTCAATAAGAAGAGCTTTTTAATAAAAAAAAAAAAAAAAACCTAAAAGAAATGATTAACCACAATAGAAAAAGAGCTGAAAATTGATTTTCAAAACAACAGCTAACAGTTCATGTGCAGCTTTACCTGGGTGGTGTAACTGGAGTTGTCAGTTGATGCTGGTGTTGGTGCGTTTAGGGAGGCTGGTGGTTGGCGGCGGCGGGTATTATGACTGTCAGGCGGGCTGACGGATGGTGTACTTTTCAAAGTCGCCAGGTCAACCGTCAACATGGATTACTTTTCGATATGGTAGTTTTTCACTGTGATCAAATTTTTTAATCACTTATCACAATCTTTTAATGTGTAAAAAATAAAATTACCTTCATGTATTAATCACAATTTTTTTTTACTAATAATACATCAAAAAATATACTTAAGAGATTAAATCCTTTCACATGAAATGAGAACCCACTTGCATAAAATATTTTTTTATTTAGTAGGTCACACCCTCATATGAGTGGAGTGTAATCCTTTAAGTATACCCTTAGGTACCATTAACAAAACTCATCACAGAAATATAATATTGTTTAAAAGATAATAATACAATTTTTCAGTTATAAAGAATTCTAAACACTTTCCACTTAAAATTAAATCATTTTCTTTATATGTTTAGTCCAACACAGATAAAAATGGTTTCCTTTTTCATCTGCTTCAAACTTGAAATCTCATAAATTTATCAAACACTCAACAAGAAAATATCGTTTATAGCCATCACTTGGAATCGGTAAGTATATTTATGTATTTTTAATTTTCCTATCATTAAATTAGTACATTATTTTAATCTTTAAATCTTATTTCGGCATAGATAGATAAAAAATTTATGATCTTAAACGGATCTATAATTTTTTTAACAAAAATGAGAAAAGAATTCATCTGCATTGTATATATTATTTCACACAAATTTATGATCGTTTGTAAAATCGCTAACCAGGCATATGAGAATGAAGAACAGCCAACCCAGATTGAAAACGGTGGGGCCGGCTGTTTCCAACCAACACACCCAATTTTTCCCCCATTTTGTTCCACCTAATTATAATTTTTTTAACAAATTATGTTTCCTAATGCAGATATGGGATCGGCTACAATCCCGATTTGTTACTTTGGTGAATTTGAAATGAATGAAAATTATCGATAGATCTGGAAATAGACAAGCGAAAGACATTGTGTTATTGCAATTGTGATGACATCGAGTATATCATATGTAGAAATGTATCATGATATACATAATAAGCTCAACGTTGATCCCTCTCAGTATTACATGGAATTAGGATTTCTATTCAACGAGCATACATCCATTTCAATTCCACATGTTAAGGTTACTTCTAAAGATGAAATCCAGGTTTCACTATAGGCAAGACATCGGCGATAATAAAAAAATAAATGATTTAATAAATTAAAGAAAAAGTACGAAAAATAAATTCAATATAAATGAAAAAATAATTAATTAAATTAAATACAAATTAATGATCAAAAATAAAAAATAAATGAAAAATAAATTAAAGAAAATTTTAAAAAATAAAAGCAAGAATATTAAAAAGTATTTTAAATTGAAAAAAATATTATAATAAGAATAAACAAAATAAAACANAATTGGGAATGAAGGCTTTGTTATAAAATTGTATTTGGCCCATTTCAATTTTTTTACTTAGGCTGTGGGGTGGCCCAAAGTTCAGTGTCCGGCCTAGGAGAAGAGGTTGGAGGTGAGACGGGTCTCTATGAACTGGCTGAGCTGGAAAGGGAGAAAGGAAAAAGAGATCACATAGAATTCATCGGAGCGAGCGATTTTTGAAGTCACATATGAATTCGAGAAACATCACAGGCGGAACTCTTAGATTCCAACACTAGCCATACAGGGTTCCATGAATCAGATGAGGATGAGGCATGGGCATGTCGTGAAAGAAGAAGGACAACGACGATCCCAGTCATCTGTTTCATCATCACATGAAGTGGTAGGAGGTTTGGAGGACTTTGTTACCGGGCTACAGGTAGAAAAGATGAAAGAAGAGAAAGTAGGAAAGCTAGTGGGTTTGGGCTCTGATTTGGAGTTGGCACAAAGAGTTGAAGAGCAACATGAGATAGTGAAACAGGCCCAACTGAATTTCAGCCCAAAAAGAAGTAAACCTAACTGATTAAAAGATAAACCCCAATTAACACCAAACCAAGCCAATACTACAATAGAAAATCCTCTAGAAATTAAATACAGTTTCTCTCTCTACTCCCCACCTCACCTAACATGTAGAAAAGTCTCCAGAAATTGTGGTAGCGGTAGTTTTCCATTGCAGGCGTTCAAATTTGTAACTAATTATGTTATATGTAATGAGATTTATTATTTGTGACTATGTCAATGTTGTTTCACGAAGATTTGTGACTGTATGTAACCAAGCCATTGATCTGCGTTATATGTAATTAACTGTGATCAAATTTATCTTCGATTTGACATCTAATTGTAACTATATTTAACCAAGTCACAAACCAGTTCTATTCATGATTACATTTATCTTCAATGTGATTAATTGTGACCAATTAATGTGACTGTTAACTGTGATAATGTGTGATCAAGTCGCAATCGATCAAAATTAACACATAATTTATCACAACTAGTCACAAGAAGCACATACTTGGTCACGCCTATTTTCTGCTGCCACCACCATTACCAAAAACCGTTAGGAAACAAATGCGCACCACCTCACCACGATCATCTGCACCACCATCAATAGAACCATCGTAGTCTAAACACCAGACCCACAACCATCCACATTGCAAACCATCATCGACAGATCCACAGCCTACCACCGCACATAATGTACATCGCATTAATAGCACCACCTCACCATAACCTACCATTGTACACACCACTACCAAGAAGCAGAGTCCGTCCACTTGTACATACAATGATTGGGTGTTGTTGCTTCTTGAAAAAGATCGGAACAACATCGATCTAAAGAAGATTGGAACATCTTCGTGAAATGGAAAAATCAACCTAGCTTGCAGCAATGTCGGTGGAGGCGAAACTTCTCGCCATCGTTGGTGGTGCAAGTAGCGGTGAGCGTTGCCACAACACCGACCTGACGAGAAGCGTCGTGCAACTGGAGATGGGTGAGGGGTGAGGTGTGTGGGTGGGTAGGTAGGTAGGTAGGTCGGTAAAGAGAGAAGGAATAGTGGTGGAGGAATGAGGTTTTTCGTCGGAGGGATCGGTGGAGGAGTGAGGACAACTGTAGAGAAAGGGTGTGGGGTGGGGCGGGTGGCTGGGCGATAGAGAGAGAAAGGGATTGGAAAAATGATAAGGTTTGAAAATGAAATTGATAGATTTAATTAAATTTATTAATTACAATAATTTTATTTATCACCTGAAATTTGAATTTTAAACTCAACCCCCTTATTTATGAAAATTAATCTTTAATAGTAGGGTTGAATGTAATTTTCCCTTTTTTTTTTTCCATTTCCTTGTTGGGCTGAGCAAATGTGTTTGGTTTTGAAGTAATGATTTGGAAGAAAAGCTAAGTTTAGCTAAAGAGTGGATTGGCAAACTACCTTTTAACCTAAAAATAAATATTCATTCATTTAAGAAATCCCCGATTGTATAAGATAGGTATTCTGCTTTTTATCTAGAGGGGAAAGGAGCGCAAAAATCCTTTCTATTGGTTCAAAAAGAGAGTCGGAATAGTGAAGAAGGATATAACTCTTTTTTTTTGGTTGAGCATTTTCTGGGAGTATAAGGAACCGCTACGATTGTACAAATCTAGTACCTTCGAATGAGTAATATTAACCGTCATTGTTATTGTTTAATTGACATGTTTATTAAACAATTATAAATATTATTTAATTTGAACTCAAACATACACATTTCAATTAAATTGTGGTAGGGAGTATTGAGTTTCTATACTATGGGAATGCAAGAAAATTTCTCCTCGTTAGATCTAGGTTATATGAGAAGGGATATATATAGGATGTTTGATTCCCATTTTTTGCTCTCTTCTTTTCAAACATACATTTTTTATTAAAATAGTATTACATACAAATCAAAAACACCCCCATAAAGTGAGAAACATTACCTAACATAGCACGATATATGAAAATGCAATTTATAAAAATATTTACTTACTCTGCTACAGCGGATTGTTAGCAAGGTGCCCCTTGCTCGCGAGCGGCATGCCCAAAAAAAAGAATGGACATGAAATTGCGGAAATTTTATATTGAGAATTTTTATATTATGCTATTGAGTTTTTAATATTTAGCTGATGATGATGGTAATAATAATAATAATAATTACCAATATTATTCGAAGTTTTGAAAATTTCTGAAGTAGGCCGCTCGATTATATTTAGTAATTTGTCTTTAATTATTTTCATACATGTAGAATCATAATAAGATTATAAATTCAACCCGAACACAATGGAGACACTTAACATACCGAATGAGGCAAAACTTTTGAGTTTGCCATGTTGGTGATGACACCCTTGGCCAGGTTTAGACGCCCACCTCATTGCTATTCTGAGCAGGTGTGGCAAATAAGGGTCAAGTCACTCGTCGACTTATTGGTTTAGCATGTCTTGAGACTAGCCATGGGTGGAGTCGAGCTCACATTTTTTTTAATGAGCTAAGCTAGACACTTATTCCTTTTCTATTTTGAGTAGGGGTGGCAAATGGGAACTAAGCCACTCTTCGGCTCGTGGACTCAGCTAGTCTCAGGCTCATCTTGAGACAATCCATGGATAGAGCCGAGCTCACTTTTTTTAAGAGTCAGTTCAACTCGTGAGGCCCACGAGCTGGCTCTTGGATATGTTCTTTTATTATTATTATTATTTTTTTTTTTTTTAAATTTTTTTTGGGCTTTTTGTTAATTTCTCAAAAAAATATAAAATGAGTTTGCTTGTGAACGGCTCAGCTCGTGAGGCCCACGGGCCTATGGTCCAAATTGAGCTCTCTATCTTAGACACAACCCAAGCTCAATTGTTTAATGGTCGAACCGGCCCAACTCGATCCATTGTCACTCCTAATTCCAAGTGTCCATTTTTAAATTATTGGTATGTACCCTACTTTTGTCGTGACACTTTGAAAAGTACTCAATGTTTGAAATATTTGAAAAAAATTAGGTATTTTTCTTGTGAATTTGTAGTATCTTCGAATTAATTGTGACTAACCAATAGCCTATAGACATAGATTAAATGCAATAAAATGAGTGTAATCTCGAGTTAGATATCATTTTTTTTCCTTTCCAAATGAATTCCCTAAATTTTTTCTTTCAATTTTGGAATTATATCACGACTTCATCGACGACGACTTCACGTTTCTCATCGGCAGTTTAAACAACTCCATATCAAAACGATTGTGTTTCCAGGTAATTAATTCAAATAATCGCCATTACATACTGGAATTTGATTTTTCAATATTGAATTTTGCTGAATTTCATAACAGGAAACTTCAATTAGAAATGAAACTTTATAGAAATCTAATTTTAGTTCAAGATTGATAACAATAAAAATCAATCAAAAGTTTTATTAAATTGTGACTCCAAAAAGTTCATCGGAGTCGGCAAAGGTAGGGGGGACTGGGCTATAGCCCGGTCCATTCCCCGGCCCATTTAATTTTTTAGGTATATATATTGAGGGTGTTTGGTGATGCATTAAAATTATATTTTTAGCGGATTGTGATAGAAGTTTTTGAAATATGTGGTTAAAAAGATGTGGAACCTATAAAGATGTTGTTAATATTGATTGTTTGACTTTGACTTAAATTAAAATCAGATTTTAATCCGATCCAAACATGGCCATTATGTTAAACCAAATTTTTTATGTGTAATTTATTTATTTATATTTAGTGCTTGAAAATTTTTTTAGTCCGATTTTAAATCCAGTACTGTATCAGCCGCATTTTGAGCGAAAAAATTTACAAATGTAATTGAATTTTTTCTTGCTAACATATCCTTTCTTGCTCGTGACTAATGGGTCACATGCTGAGCAGGCTCGAATTTGGGCACACGATCTAGCTCATGAGCCAGCCTACAAGCTCTTGTCATAGGCTGCAAGGATAACCATCATTAAATTCTATTTTCTTTTTGCTTTAAAAAATAAACAAGAAAATAAGAACGACTCGTAATGCAGAATGAGAAATTTTGCCACACTGTCTTATGTTTATGTTTATGTCCGTATTTTCAATTTGTCAACAAACTTACAAGAGTGTAACAGTCAAACAAAATGTGTAAATTATATTCTTTAGGGTTATAATCCACACCATTTCCTTCATTTTCGTTCTATCATTAATCATTATAAATTCCCAACATGATATACTAATGTAAATGTAGTAAAACACTAAAATGAACGGTTATCCAATCTTTTGAAGATTATCTGAACATGCAAACCCTCTTTCTCGCACTTGTTATGTCTGTCTATTATCATTTCTTTGATCTGGCCGGGTCAATATTTTGACCAATGTACAGTCATTATTTTGGTGAGATCTTTGAGTGTTATTTTCATTATAATGTCTCATTTCACTCTATTTAATAGTCTTTCCTGATAATATATACAGAGAGAGAGAGAGGGAGAGAGAGAGAGAGAGAGAGAGAGAGAGAGAGAGAGAGAGGGGGGGTAGAGGGTAGAGAATGAATTTTTCTTGGTTCTTGGGTTCCCACGAACCAAAGGACATTACTGATGTTGAAATCTCAAGATGGTTTATGTACAAAAATGAAAAAGAAGGAAAATATGGGTTTTGGGCTCTCTTTTGCATGCCACAGTTTTAACGTCAACAATGTGAGTTCTACTTTTGGCGACTGTTCTTGAATCACTCTCCTTTCTACCTGATAATGTGCAACTTTTGCTTTACAAGTTCTGCAACTCTTACAATCTGGCAAGTATGGCTCATGGTACTTTTTGCTTGTTTGACACGTTACTTGACAGTATTAAAAAGGAAAATAAAATGTTGTCTAATTTACAGTCGAACATTTTCCACGAACATATGGAACGATGTATGAATTCTGTGCACTTGGTTTTTTGACCTGCAGTGTAGGCCGAAAAGCAAGTACGAGGCAGTGGATGATAATGATGGAACAGGGAATGGCAGCGGGAAGTTATCATCCATATACGCCTCCTCTTGCAGCATATCAAGAGATTGTCAGCTCCCATGAACTGTTTATGGATACTCTTCAAACTTCATGTTGCCATGGAACCAAATTCATGTATGCTCCTTTATTGAGCAATTTTACTTTTCACACACTGAAGTGATTCTGTTTGTGTTTCGTAAATCTTGTGCTGTCTTCATTTCTAGTATAATGTACACTGGTTCAAAAACTTGAATAGGTAGATGTTGGGAAATTAGGAAAATTTGATCCAAGACAACACTATGGGTAATGTACTTCTAAGAAGGGTAAGGTTAACCATTTTAGCAGAGTTAGGTCAAATTCCAAGTAGATACTAGTACAACTTGTTAAACCTAAGAATATTGAAAGAATCACATGGCAAATTAAGGGTTCCCCATTGAGGAAAAGTTATCAGAGGATGTCCAATGGAATCTATAGGCCACACTAGATTTTGAATTTTTCTAATTTTCTTGGCTACATGATTGAACCCAGAAATGGATCAGCCTAAAGCCACGGACTAAGAAAGAGAGAGGAAACCTACATGAAAATACGAGCGAATTGGGGTCAAGAATCTTGCATCCCATTCGGTGACTAACTGAGCAAAATCTAGAGAAAATTGGAAGGGTTGACAAAGGCACGGCCTACTCCTGAAGAATGTGGCTCATTGGATTTGGACTACACACAAGACTTGGGGAAAAAAGGATTAAATGGAAAGGAAGCAGTGGTTTGGAAGCTTTGGTCTCTAGTATATTTCACAACTGGGGACTAATAAAGCTAAGGAAAAGGAGTGCATTAAATCTCACTCTTTGGGGCTCCACCAAATCCTTGGTTTGGACACTACAATTATTAACTACAAATCTACTGGTGTTGCATTTGGAGATTTTGGAAAATTAGAAATTAAAAATCATCTTGTCGACCATTTTAAAAATCCAAATGTAGTTGAAATTACAATAAAACCGACTTACAAGGAGAGAGTGTCCCAAGTAGTATATTAATTAACAAAGTCTTAACATAGAGATATAATACGTAATTACTATCATTATAATGATTCTCCATTCTTCCTCACAATTGATAATGATTGCATTTTGATTATAATTTCTTTACAATTAGAATATGTGGAATACATAATGATACTTTTTAATGGGACTTTATTATGAATCCAAGTTGTCTACTTTGTTTCCCTTCTAAGTTGTATGAAAAAGCCTAAACCAGAAGAAAGAAAAGTCCACCTGTTTTAATAATTCTTCTTATTTCTGGGTTTAAACTTCATCACTAGAATTTTCTTCACCCAAATTTCTAAAGCATATTATGTAAGCCTATCCTTTAATTTTAGCTTCCTTAAAACTTGCCTGTATCTTTTTATCTCAGCATTGAATGAATGATAGTTTGGTCATATATTTTTAAAAATACATATTTTAAATGAAGTCATGCTGTAACAACTTAACCCTCGTGTCCAAGTCTATCCACTATACGCAACATTCGCTTTGGAAGAACATCTGCCCTCTTAATCCTTCACGGATTTGTATCGTATCCCCCAAAATTTGAACTCAAGTCTGCAGGCACAAGGGCCAGGCTGTTACACATGCCCCCACCCGACTAGTGTCTTTGCCCCTGCCTATAGGCTCCACTTCTCAAAGTTCTGTTTGGTTGTTGACAAAATTAACAAATTCGAAAAAGTTATTATTAATAGGCAAAATGCTTTGTTAAGGAATTCTAAGCGCGAGACTAGTAATGGGCAACTGAATGAAACCTTTGCCCAGCAGTTTGCATAGTTTCTCTTGAAGTTTCTGTTTTGTTACTAGGATCGTGCAATTTCTGCACTTCTTACTATTATGTTTTTTTTTTTTTGGTCCTGGGAAACCCTTATTCGTTAATCTAAACTTGTTCGTTAATGTTTCAGGATGATTTGCATCACGTCTTTGTGTAAGTTACTTCTCGTGGTGGTATTACAAAGGTTAGAATGATTTTAATTTGATTTCACTTTGACTTGTCAGTATATGTTTATGAACTCCCACTACAATTTTCATTATTTGTCAAAGGTCTTTGTGAATTTCTGCTTAGATATATAATGCTTAGGTGGATGGCTTAGTAACTTGAAAGTATTAAACTGAAATTCAAAAGAGGAAAAAATAAAAATCTCTCAATTTGAATCCTTAATTATGTCAATTACGTAAAAGTATCCTAAAACATTAGCCAAACCTCGTTCATATAGGTTCTCTTAGAAGCAGGAAATTGCACCAAATCATAAGAGAGAATTCAGAATTTCTTATTTTTCACTGGCTCCAAGCCCTGATGACTTTCAATATTAGCTGTGTCATGAACAATATGCATTTATGAACCTTAAGCGCAACATTATTACGTATGGTGGAGTATTGGTGAGGGAGCACAGGATACAATCACGAGTTACTGTAATGTGAGTCACTTGCTAAAGAAAATGAGGAAATCAAACCAGACATTGTTTGTCATCATTGTCATTATTTTCATGGATTAAACTTGGTTTTGTGTTTCCATGCTTAACTTTTGAAATTTTCAATGCAACCGTTTGCATTCAAAATTCTTCATTTTGGCTAAAATTTGTCTCTGTGTTTCATGCCTTTGTGGGTTATGTGCAAGCAAAATCTTTACAGGCCTTGCAAAATAATTATTTTTGTTTATTAGTAGTAAAGTTTCTGATAACCTCTAATTTATTTGGAAAAACATAGCTAGAATCTCCTACACAATCTCATTGTGAGAAGTCTGTCCACCTTTTGTGTATGGATTTTAGTAATTCAATTGGTAGGTGACTCTATACCATGTTGAATTTTTTTTTATATTTTTTCTTTTTTTTTTTTTTTTTTGCCTACATAATTCAAAAAATATATATTTTTAATTAAAATGGAGGGAAAATGTAAATTTTGAGTGTAGAGTTTCTTTTGTTGGAAATAAAGTTCTACTATTTCTTTATTTTAATAAGCTAAGATAAAGGATTTAGGGAAATTTGTATTTGGGTGCTCAACCTTTTCATGAGTGTTCACTTGAGTCTTAAAACTAATTTTCCTTAGCATTTAGGTCCTCAGACATCATTTTGTTAGGTCTTCATTTTAGTTGAAAACTCGATTATACCTGTTTTGTTCCATTAGAGCAAGAATAATAACAAAAACAGAAACAAAAATGAAGACCGTGAAACAAAGAGCGTGAGATTTAGAGCAGCAATCGACGGGGGGAGAAATTTTTTTAACAACAAAAATAAGGTTTAAATTCGAATGCCTTCTTAAAATAAACATTTGCTTTTTATATAACAAGTTGATATAGATTTAGTCCTTGTTAGGAAGAAATTATAAGTTTTTAATCTATAAATGGATAGAATTATACGGTGAATAAGTACGTAATAGTTGTGAATTTGTAATTAAATAATAATAATAATAATTATAATAACAACAACGTAACGGTGGAGGAATTACCATTACGTAGTGCCAATGGCCCTTCAATTTTATTTAATTTTTTTAATTAAGAGAATAAATAAACTCCATTAGTGGTCTACACTTTGCGTGATTTAAACCCAAAAAAAAAAGGGGGAAGGTGGTTTGGCCTTTTTGAGTGTCCCAAAAATTCCATGATGTCATGGGCCGACCAATAGAACCAATGTTGGGCCCCACATTTTACTCCACTGGCTAAACGGGCCCACTTGCCCACGTTCTTTTCCCCATCACACGCATTCGTTTCAAACAGAATCCAATCCTACCTCCGTGTACAATCACCTAAAATCATAGCCGCTGCGCTAAATGTGGGTCCTCAATGGTTGACCAATAATAATTAACAAAATTACTTTTCATTTTTTTAATTAAACTTTTTTAATTAGGAATTTTGGAACTTTATACGAAAATAATCCCATTATCCTTTTTATATTGCATCACACGTTAAAACATCCAATAATTTATAAATCTCCTCTCGCCAAAACTCGAGCCTATAATCCATTTGACAAGACTTTTGAAATTTTAAAAGTTATTTTCGAGATTAAAAAGCAGGTCTTGAAACTATTTCGATAATATTCTGAAAATAATTTATTCAATTACACAGTTTTAAGAAGAAACTAACCTAACTTTCGCAATCAGTTATTTTACAAAAAAACAGAAATACCGTCAAATAGACTCCCAAATACTTGTTCGAGCCCCTTTTCTTTTTTGACAAAATGCATTTTGAAATAATGATTTGAAGGAGAATGTGTGACTGAAAAATAAGAAAGAAGTCTGAAATTTGCGTGTAATATTATTAAAAATAAGAGAAAAAGATATATTTTGAAAATAATGGAATCAAGAATCAATTTTGTTAGCTCCTCCTATCATATCCCAAAAAATTGTAAGAAATATAAGGTCAAAAATGGAAATATGATAAAGGGAGTAAGTTGCTTGCTGGTGGGGGGGTCAAATTTTATTGTATGGTTGGGAGTAAAGTACACAAGAAAGTGGAGAACCTAACGGCAACACCTACGTGAGTTGCCCATTGAACCAAAACACAATGCCACATTGACCAAACTCCACAAAAGAATCCATTCACGAAATCCCTGCTTACGTCATTTCTTCTTCTTCATAATAAACTTCCATTCACCCCCCAAATCACTCACCCATCCTCTCTACCTTTTTCCTTCATAACTCTCTCTTGTCTCCCTCTCTCTAAAAATTCGTTCTTTCCTTTCTCTACCTAGAAACCAACCGCTGAGTTTGATAGTTTTGATTGTGAAGATGGGGAAGGACGATTTGTACATAACAGTGCCTAGTTATTTTCGGTGCCCGATTTCTCTTGATGTGATGAAATCCCCTGTGAGTCTGTGCACTGGTGTGACGTATGACCGCACCAGCATCCAGCGGTGGTTGGAAAGTGGTAATAATACCTGCCCCGCCACCATGCAGGTGCTTCAGAACAAGGAGCTTGTCCCCAACTATACTCTACAAAGGCTTATCAAGATCTGGTCCGAATCTGACTCGGTCCAGCCCCGGCCTGGAAATATACAGGCAACTCACCAACCCTGCTCGCTCACTCAAGAAAAAGTTCATGAACTCATCAACCAGCTGGAAAATGAGCTTCAGAATATTGATAAGGATTCTAGTTTCCAAATCTACACAATTTCGAGGCTGATTTTATTCGCCAAGGAAGTGGAAGAAAACGGCAAGCTCTTGGCCTCAGCCGGCGGCGCCAGGCTTTTACCGTTGCTTATTGCGGCTCTTGGCAATAAAAAATTGGTGAAAGATCTTGAGGTTTTTGAGAAATTTGTTCAGTTTTGTAACATAATCTTACAACAGCCAGTAAAAACTGATTCAGTAGAAGGACGATCAAAATCCCCTATGATTTCAAGATTTGATATCGGGAAAGAATTCAAATCTTCAATGATTATAGGACTTTCACAAGGGAGATCAGAGTTAAGAACTGCAATTGCCAAACTTCTCGAAATCACATCCAATTTGTATTTGGAAGTGAGAAATCTGATATCAGAAGACGATCAAATATACTCAGAATTACTAAGATTAATAGCCAGTATGGATTGTAAACCAGAAGCCATGGATTCATCGTTGTCCTGTTTAATCTGTTTAGCATTGTCAAAGAGAAACAGGGCTAAAATCGTGCGCAATGGCGGCGTAGGCATGTTGGCAAAAGCGCTATCGGAATCAGAATTGAGCGTTTCACTGACGGAAAAAGTGCTTAAACTTGTGGAAATGATGTCGACTTGCAAAGAAGGGAGAGTTGAGATTTGTAGGAATGAAATTTGTGTAGAATCAATTGTGAAGAAAATTTTGAAAGTAACGAATGTGGGAACTGAACACGCAGTGACAATATTGTGGAGTCTGTGCTGTTTATTTGGGGACAAGAAAGCACAAGAATGTATAACAAAGAGCAATGGCATGGCCAAGATTTTGCTGCTTATGCAGAGCAATTGTTCGGTTGCAGTTAGGCAGATGTCGAGTGATTTGCTTAAGGTTTTTCGATACAAATCCAAATCTTCTTTTCTTTCGTGTTACGATACTAAGACTACTCATATCATGCCATTTTGATATTGGTGATGACGGTGGCGGCAACATACACCAACGATACTATAACTACTGTCATTTTGATGATGGCAGCAACGACACGATAGCAACGTCGAATTTGTACGTTGAAGGGATACATTTTGTAAATGGGCAAAAAAAAAAAAAGGAGCAATTTTGTTGACTTAAAGATAGGAATGAAATTCATTCGATTTTTCTATATGATTGATTTTGATTTGATGTCTCTTCAAATTTATTCCACACTTGAATTGGTACTTGTTATCTGCAGAATAAATTGACATAACTCAATCCCTGTTGTAAAATTCAAACTAAGTCGGCACAAATCTAGATAGGATTGAATTGGACCTATTATAATTGAGCATGATTCATGCATGTACTTATGGATTATTTATCAAATGCATTATTTCGCTACGTGAATGAAGGCCAAAAGCTAAATTTATTTTTCTCCTAAAAATAATGTATCGACTATCGAGTATATTAAATGATGAAATAGAGGTCGATAATATATCTATAGGATTCCAAAAAAAGGTTGATTGAAATTTGAAATTTCCTTCTACTTCTAATAAACGAGTTTACGTAACTTTTTCTAACAATTCTTTAAGTCAAATAACACTTTTAAAAAAATCATTCGAATATGTTTGAAAATTACTTCTATACTATTCAATCGTATTAAAATCAAATTAAAGTTTAATTTTACTTGAACTACTCATTTTCAAAGGATTAAAGTGGATACGATTTTTTTTATAATTTTAATTTTAATTTTAGAAGAACATAATTTCTTGTAGGCTCATTTAAATTTTGGGTTCAAATATTAAATTTGAGAAATGGTGAGCATATGGGGCCAACAGACAACAAGAAATTCAGAGCCCGAATAACAAAGGTACAAGTTAACTTATTAAACTAGTTATTGAAGAAAGTGACAAGGTGCCGCAATTGCTGGCACGGTGCCTTCAATTTTGGCTGCTCTGAGCAAAACTTTCTCTTTCAATTAAATTATTTTTAAGTAATAAAATAGATTATATAATTAGATTGGGATTTGGGGGTATTGACAATTGGTTTAAGGGTACGTTTGTAAGGAATTTCGCTTTTTATAAAAGAATTTTCTCTTTTAGCAATTTTATTTAAAATCTCATCTATAAAGAAAACACTTTCAAATAATTATACAAAAATAGTTCCTTAATTTTAGAAGCAGATTGTGACTTTTCAAGCCTCACCAAATGGATCTTAAGCCCCTGTTTGGGCTCTATTATTTCACATTATAATGAGAGAAATAATAATTTTTTGAAAAATAATTTTTTTAGGTTTATATGTCATATTATTTTATGGGGGAATGTGTAGTTGATAAGAAGAGAGAAAAAAATAAGTTTTAATTTAATGAGGGCCAAATCGGGGCATACTGTTATTATCGCCCTATTTAGTTGTAGTGTTCTTTTTGGTGAATGTGGTCGAATATAAGGTGTACGATTGTTTGAGATTTCTCGACCATCACAATTATAAGATGATTAAAGAATAGGTGAAAAGGGGACTCATAAATAAATATATGTTTGACCATCCCAATATGAGAAATATAGAAATCACAATTTGAGAATACAACCAAAAATTAAGAATACATTATTAAATTGATAGAATAAAAAGTTCATGGGATCTTCAAAAAAGAGGAAGTCACTGAGAAAATGTGGATGGATTCAATGGTTCATTGTTGGCTACTTTGTATTCAATTGAAATTAAATTCTATTTTTTATTTTTATTTTTATATTTTAGAGAGAATAGTTGTCAATTCATAAAGGTGGAAGAGATTGTTCTCTAAGCACTATAAATCAAAGGTCGGTCCTACCCTTCACCTTTTTCATTTGTTCTCTTTACATTATATAAATATCTCACCCTTGAGTGGGGGGTTAACTGGTGATTTGTCCCACTAGCGAGTTGAGTAATACATTTTTTGTGCTAGTTGCTCGTTGCTCTCAAGTTATTCGACTCGTGTCAATGAGTGAAATATATAGTTTCAGTAAAAATAAAATAAAGGGTCATGAGAGGATCGCGAGGGTTAGCTTAGTCACACTTTGATTGAACAAGTCGAGCTGAACGACCAAGCATACCACCTCTACTACTGAACTTGAAATCGTACAAATTTGTGAAGTATCTAGATGAAAACTTTAGACTTCAATTATTTCTCAAATTGACGTTTTTTCAATTTTGAGCTCATAATAATTTGCAAATTTCTTGCTCCCTCTATACTCTCTAGGATTCAGATGTGCCTCTAAATAAAATGTAAGGATTATTAAAGTCGGAGGTTATATGTCAAATTTATTTGTCAAAAAACTTCATCGATCAGAGGAAAAGTCTCCCAAACAATATTTACAAATTATTTATTTTTATAATAAACTTCTTTTGTAGATTTTCGGGATAAGCTTAGTGGAAATTCCTCCCAGATACGGAGGGTATTGAAGTTAAATAACGTTTGTGCATTGTATAGTTGCTAGTTGTATTAGTAACACTTCCCTATTCCTTTTATATTCTGTAACTTTGTTATTCTATAAACAGTTGACAAATTTGACGATGTAATTCATAAAGTGTGAATTTTTACAAATGCGTGCAGGAAACACGAACTATGGTTACACAAAGTCAGCCCCTTTTCTTGACTTTGCAGCTCTAAGGTGGGGCCCATTCATAATTTCAACGGTCAATATTTTCCTTTTAATGAGCCAAATAATGTGAGGCAAACATAGGCTTAATAAAAACTTAAGACAATTAAATTAAATATTAACATTATTTCAAACTAAATCAATATTAAATGTATCGGTACTAAGTATGTCATATCACAAGTCATCATCTTGCTTTCATTATCTGAAAAATAGGAAGTAATAATGTGGAACGAGCTAAAACCTAGTAAGCAAACTCCGTGTATGTGATGCATGCTTATTATATGTATATGCATTAGCTTAAAATCAATAGTTTTTGTCAATATGTATATCATTTTCTTTCATTTCTTTCAAAACTTTAACATTAATATGGTGAGCTCACTTTAGTGTATCACCTAACCAATTAGAATACAGTGTGCGATTACTATTTGGAACCCTGATTCAATCCATCGATAGTGCCACAAAGTGATTAATATTAACATTAAACATTCAAAATTCATCATTGATTGGGTGTGCCGATCCTTCATGCCCCATTTCTCACTCACACATTTCATGATATAGACATACACATCTTGAAAATATTTGAGATACGTATATTTTTAAAATATTCATTCTCGCATTGCACTTAGAAACTTTTTATCTCTTAAAACTTCATGCATATTTATGGGTGAATTGTCATACATAAATATGTCACGTGAAACATTAATGTTATAAAACATAATAATCAAATATATTGTTTTCATAATAATAATTTAAGTAATACATTTATATATTTTAAAAATATAACGTATGCAAGAAGATAGTGGGAGATTCACTTACCTTGAGTCCTGACAATTCACTTATTCTGAGTCCTGATAATTTACTTTTCAAATGGTAAGTGGAGATCTTTTTAGCCACCCACTAAGTCAATGTACCAAAAATCTAAATTCATTACCATTTATTTAAACACTCCAACAATATTCAATTTCTTAAATATCACTCGAGTCTACACCGTTGTTCCAATAAGTTAAATTTGTTGAAAAAAATTGTAACAACAAACTTGAAAATGAATGAAAAATTATAACAACAAATTCAGTAGGGTTCAATTCTCTAGTTAATTTTTCAATTGAATTTGTGGTTACAAAAACCTAAAAGCTATTGTAACATATTGTGTTAAGGTAAAATTAATAGAAATTGAAACCACCTCATCCTAGTACTATATAAAGAAGTGTTCTCCTCATTCCACGCACAAAAAATTTGAGAGCTCTCCTCTCTTTTTGTTTCAAAAGCTTTGTTTTTAGTAGCTTAGACAATTTTCTTTCTAGTTCGGTGAAAGAATTGTGAGCATTTTCAATTTGCCAAAGTAGTGACATGTTAGTCAGTTGTTTTCCATTGTCGTATCCTAGGAAACAAACGTCATCAGTCATCTTGCACTATAATGGAGAACCGATATATTTTAAGGAAACTACGTATAACACAGGCCTCGATTTCTTCAAACACCGCTACTACATCAATAATCAGATTTTCTCTCTGTTATGTTTGAGTTGTTTTATGATATTGGTAAATTCTGTAAATAAAAGGACTTAATTGTATAGGTTTTAAAAGTTCAAGAAGTAATGTGCAAATAGTTCAAAAGTTAGTTAGTAGGTCTAGGGTTTCGAGTTTAGAACAAGGAGGAAAACGACACAGGTTTTTGCTGGACTGTCGCCAAGGATTGGCTTGAGCTACAAAAGTAGAAATATCATCGTTAGACTGTCGTCCCTCCTTCGCTCGAGCGACACGCGTCGCTCGACTGTCACGAGCCCTCGCACAAGCTACAGTGCTGTCCGAAAAATTTTTATTTCACGATTTCAAAACTTTTTACCCGGTCCACTTGTTTCTTAACCTACATATATATATTAGAACTCACATGGATGGATTTCTAAGGTTGACAATTGAGAGCAACAGAGCATAGAGTGAATCCATCATATCATATCATTCAACCTTCAATTATTGTGAGAGTTTTTGCGAGGAAAACATCAAGATCCAAATCCAAATACCAAAACATATTTGTCAGAGGTGCTGAAGATCAAGGAAGTTGATAAGAGTTCCTGTCTGTGAAGAACGAGTCGTTCTACGTGATCTACAGGAGATAGACGATTTTACCTAGCTAGGGGCTGCAGCAGGATAGCAGAGTTCTAGGAGAGCGTTGGTTATTGCAGTTGGAATTGATGCAGGGGAGCACAGAATTCAGGAAAGCTGTTGAATTGCAGTCAGGAGGTCAAATAGTACGCGTCGTCGTCTGATCTGGTAGACTGTAAGTCTTGAATCGTTTATAGTGGATTGACAGGCAAAGTGCTCGGAGTTTTTTCCCAGTTGAATTTCTCCGTGATCATACCGTTGTTTATTTATTATTTTATATTATGAATGTATGATATGTGGTATTGAAACTTGAGACTAATATAATTTGTATGTTTAATCATCTAGAAAAGAATTAAAAAGTGACTTGTTACTATTTAATTCGTTTGTATTTTTAAATTCCGTATATTACACATATTTATCCACCTTTAGGTGTTGTTAGGGTCGAACTTGCATTTTTTCATTAAGTATAAATAGACATCACTTCAAAATTAAAACAATGCAAATGAAATTTAGAAAAAATGAAAATATTTTTGTCATTCCCAACAAAATGTCAAGCCCTATCACCAATCGGGTTG
>CAIGRB010115864.1:96433-139558 GCA_903798255.1 Fraxinus quadrangulata
CCACCATTGAGTTCGCAGATCTCGAGGCCAATTAAATATAGCTCAAGCCTAGGTTACAAAACGGGCCGATTCGGCCCTGGATAGTGAGGTAGCTAACTTCTATATAATAGTATACTTATTTATTGTTGTGAAATTGGATTTTCTTCTTGTTGTTTATATGAAAGAGTGGTTTTTACTTTTCTTCAGCTTTACACCATTGCCAAGTAAGAATACGGAGAATTTGGAAGAGTATTGACTCTTTGGAGAGGGGTTGGTTAATTTATATATAGGTTTAAAGGGATTTTTGACTGTTGAGAGATGATACAGAGGCCACAATTAAAGGAGGGTCGGTGATATTGTTGGGATTTGCTGTTTAACTTTGATAAACTCAAGGTAAACTGAAAGCATTTCAACCCCTTTGGTCTGTCCGTTTGCATTCGTTTTGGATTATTTTATAGGTTCTTGCTGTGTTGGGATATGAAAGTATCTTATGTAGTATGGAATATGAGATTGGTACCTAATACATAGACATGCTTGTTGGATTATACACTTAATATTAAATCAAGTTTTTCCAGAATTGCGTACTTTAGGCTTATTGCCGGGTTTGGCGTAATTTAGGAGGTGAGACTCCATAAGTGAATGTGGATATTTGAGTAGTAAAATAAAGGGCTGGAGTGTTCATTTGGAAAAGATATTAGGTAGGGAGAGGAGAGTTTGTGGTTTAATGTTGAATTCTGGCCCCAACGGCTTTATAAGACATGCCAATTGTTGATGAAAGAGAAGAAGTTTTCTTTGATACTGTAAATTACTTGTCATCCGAGGAGTCTGTTGTAGTGGAGAAAAATCTGGTGTTTCACGATACAAGGTATGAGATTTGGCTGAGTGCGCCACAGAGTGTCAAGGAAAGAAGGGAAAATTTCTTGCACAGAATGGGTTTTGGTGATCAAGCATCCCTTGGTGAACCAGAGGCAATGGGGTTGGAAAGGGTTATGGAGTCTAGTGGAGCTGCTTCCAGTTCGTGCGTATTATCTACTTGTAGCACAGGTGACAAAACAGAGTGTGACAGACAGGAATTGATTGGTGAAGCAAATTATTCAGTTGATGATTCTGACCACGATTGGTTGGATGATATGACCATTGATGTGGAGAGGGAAATCAACGAGAATTACCTCTCTGTAGAAAAATATAATAATGGGGAAGTGCAGGCTTGTCTACAAGATTGCAGGTATGTGGATAAGAAAGAGAAGAAAATGATGCGCTGGTGGAAACACTTCACACAGACAATGAGGAAAAGCCGAGGTACCAAATTATCAAAGGAACTAAAATTAGGTACTAAAGCAGGAAATGCTACTTGGGTGAAGATGGAACAAAATAAGAAGCGGTGCATGGAGTGCTCCACTGTCTATGTTGGACAAGAAATTAGCGCACATCATGGCCTAATCTGGACAATGAAGTTTAGTCCTGATGGCCAATATTTGGCTAGTGGAGGTGAAGATGGGGTTGTTTGCATATGGCGTGTTAGTTCCATAGATGCTTCTTGCGATACTGTGGAATGCAAGTTTGGTTGCCAGGACATGGAAAGTCCGTCCATTTCTCAGGCAAAAAAGTCAAGTCACCCGTCTGTCATCATTCCTGAAAGGATTTTCCATATTGAAGAGGAGCCATTGCACATGTTTCATGGCCATACCAGTGACATTTTAGACATTGCATGGTCCACAACTAATGTAAGTAAAAGAGCTGCTAATTAACTGTTCTACACGGGTACATCTTATTAGTAGCTGAAATAGATTTTTGACTGCAGCATCTTCTTTCATCATCAATGGACAAAACTGTTCGTTTATGGCGAGTAGGCTCTCATGAATGTCTTGGCGTATTCCATCACAGCAATTGTGGTATTAGAAAATTGCATTTTACAGATTCTTTGATTTTTGTAATTGCTTTATGATTTTTATGCTATAGGGCCTACCATAACTCCAACCCCCTTCACAATCTAAAACCAAAAAGAATGTCTTATTTTCATAATGCTCAAAACTAATGTATCTTTTTTGCCCTTTGGATGATTCAGTGACATGTGTTCAGTTTAATCCTGGGGATGAGAACTACTTCATCAGTGGCTCCATAGACGGTAAAGTTCGAATATTTGGAGTAATTAACAAGAGAGTTGTTCATTGGGCTAATGCACGAGATGTTGTAACGGCAATATGTTACAAGCCAAATGGAAAAGTAAGATTTATTATGTTAATGCTGCTCTTGATATCTATTGGATTTTACCACTGTTTCTGAACTAATAGTACATGGTTTTACTTGTTACAATGGAAACAGGGTTTTGTCGTTGGCTGTCTATCTGGTACCTGCCGTTTCTATGAAATATCAGGTATGTATTTTGCTCATGGGTGGAATTTTTTTAAGCATATTTTGAAATTTCTGTCCATTTTCTCGTTGGGAGCTTCTAAACCATTTTCTTATTGTGCACAGTTGACGAACTTGAGCTAGAAGCAGAGATAAACATTCAGGGTAGAAAGAAGTCATCCGGCAACAAAATCACTGGCATTCAGGTTTCACTCTTAAAGTCTAGGTGTTCAAACATTTTATCCGCCATTTTCAGTTAAGTTGACAAGGGTTTCATTCTTTACAGTTTCTGAAAAATTACTCTCAAAGAGTGATGATAACATCAGAGGACTCCAAAATTCGGATACTTGATGGGCTTGAGGTTGTTCAAAAATACCGAGGTATAGATACAGCTCACTTTGTAGTTTTGAGCTATGCTTATCAAGCTTTGCTGTTTTATCCTTGAAATCGCCTTCCATATTACACAATGAATGCAATAACTATGTCTCGTATTCCATCTTCATTTCTCAGCATTTCTTTTTCCATTGTCTGATGATATAGTTCTACATTATAGACTAGAACAATCAATATTTTGATAAAGAAATGAATCTCCTCAGGCCATACAGAACTAGATGATTTTGGGGTTTTTTTGAACCTTATGTAGTCACCAGATCCCTTTTATTGGCATCAAGGATTAAAATAACATTTCACAATTCCGAGTACAAACTTTTGCAGTCTATAAGGAGCAACACAGTTTGTTTTACTTGTTCAGGCTCTCTGCTTGGTTTATCTCTTATGTAGATTAAAAAATGATACAAAAATGTTTCCTTTTCAGTAGTCAGTGTTGTTCTATGCCTATGATCTCATTCACATCGTCTTCTCTACAATTTTTTTTTCTTTTTTTTACTTTTTGTCTACTGTGTTAGTTCATAAATTTATTTTAACTCGTAAAACTCTTTTTGCATGTATTTACTATTTACAATACCTTTGGCACTTAAATTTATTATGTTCATCAGATCACTTAAGTTTCTTATAAATGATTTCTCTTGACCATAATAGGTCTAGCAAAGTCAGGAAGTCAGATGTCAGCTTCTTTTACTTCTAGTGGGAGACACATAATATCAGTTGGGGAGGACTCGCGTATTTATTTGTGGAATTATGATGATTTGCCCATCCAGACATCCAAACAAGCCAAATCCATCAGTTCCTGCGAGCATCTCTTCTTTGAGGGTGTGTCTATTGCACTAACTTGGTCGGATTCGGCGACAGAACAAAATAGTTTTGCTTGTGGCAGTTCCCAATCTGACGTACAAACACTTCTTGATCACCAAGAAGTGTCCTCAAGGTTTCGGGATTCAGAACGTTTCTCCCTTGCTAATTGGTTCTCCGCAGATGGCTCATCCCGAGCCTCTACAACATGGCCTGAAGAAATACTTCCTTCGTGGGAGTTACAATCTGTTGAAAATGATTGTCAGCCATGTAGTAATTGTGGTGATCATCTTCATCAGCACCCGCAACACAAGAATAACAACTATGGATCCAGAATTCTATCTGCAACTTGGGGTCTTGTGATTGTTACTGCTTGTTCGGATGGAATGATCAGGACATTCAACAATTATGGATTGCCAGTCAGGATTTAGGAGTTAAATAATTCGCCATATCGACACTTTTTATAAGAATCAGAAAATTTTGAATTGACAGAAGTCTCGCGTCCAGGCGAAAATTTGCAGCAGAAATTGTTATTTTTAAGCCCTTGTAAGTATACTATTGTTTTCCAAACTGTTAGATTTCAGTTTCAGCAGAAGGTCAAGACTCTGCGCCTCTTGTTCTCTTTTCCCTTCGTAGTTATTCATATTAAGCTAGTTCAGGTAACAACATGATGTACAGACTTTTTGTTCAATTCATTTTTCAAGTGGATCGCACTTATAAATGTAAATGGCATCGATAGCAAAGAAATGGCAGAATTTACTGCTTAATTAGAATTGGATTCTTGTATGCCAATGTGTATGGTTCAATCGTTCCTTGATCTTTGGTCGAAGTAACCCCATCTCTCGTAGCTCCAAGAAACAACGCACTATAGCTAGGTCGTATATTGACATCGATGAATAGTGTGTTGAATCTACAAACATTCGTCACAATAACGCGTTCCTGGATTTTATGTTACTCCCCCAAGGTCTAACTATCTATTGTGACAATGTGTTGGTATTTTTCAATATTGCTTGTGAAAGATTAAGGGTTGGACGAGAATATAATCACATGTTAGTACATTTCAACATTGCATGGTAGTGGAGGTGCTTTGCCTGCTCAGCACGCTTGTGTACATTGATCTGTGTTGTCATTGAGTTGAGATCTGATGTTCTAACTCTTTGTCTCTTCGACAATCTTCCTTCAAATGTTGACAAATTATTTTTATTTTACACATTATCTATTTTTAATTTATCACTAATAAAATCCCCAACTCCTGCAGTTAACGTATTTTAACTAACTGGGAAAAAGGAAAGCCACGTCCTCATAAATTCACCCGAAAAATAAAAATGAGGCGAGGTTCATCAGAAAGAGAAACCAAAACTCTGCAAGAACTAGTTCTTTATGTTACGAGGGTCGCTCGACCGAACCTTGAGTCCTCCAAAAAACGTCTAGAACGCACGAAGTAAATTGCTATTCATTTGGTTCGACTTCTTCTTGCCTTATGAGGTACGATTTACATCGTTTTACTCGTTCCATCTTTCGGGGTGTGATAGTTTTTTTGGGTCAACGTCACAACAAATCAAACATATTGCATAGCCAAGGATGGCATTGATATAAAAACATTACACTGGCAAAAAGGTAATAGTTAGGTACACAGATAACAAACAAAATTGAATCACTTATATATCTTCAGTATCCACTCATTATCAAAAGGTAACCTCTAAAATCCTTAAATATGTCTGAAAAAAATTTCTCAAACTAGCCATATACTAAGATACCAAATTATGATCATATTCGTGTCTTCAAATCCTATAAACCAAACAAAAAGGTTACAAACTAGGTTCTAAGAGACTTCAGAATGAAGACTAAATCGTTGCGAGAAATTCATAATTATCTGAAATCATAATTGGCCCTATTTGAAATCACTATCTTGTACCATGTTTTGCGCGTTGAAATTTTCATAAAACTTAAACATTATGAATTGTCAAGATCTCGATGTCAAATCACCAAGAAAATTAATTAATGCGGAACATATCTTGATCCGTTGATTTGTATCTTGAATAATGAATCTTGAAGCCTGAATTGCAATCCTTGAATCTTGATTTCTAAATCTTTAATCTTGATTTTTTATTCTTCAAATTGATTCTTGAATATGGATTCTTGAATTCTTCGATCCTTGTCCTTGATTCTTGAATTCCTTTATGCGATTTTCGGATCTTCCTCTTCAATATGCTTTTCTCTTTAAATTTTTGTGTTGATGGAAAGACACAAAGAATGAAAATCATATATGAATTGGGAATCGTAACCCTATTTATAATTGCATATGTATTCAGCATATCGTCAAATACAACACTAATGAATCTGGTCTCTAAACATTTTTAGCTCACACTTTATTTTGATGCGAAAGCCCAATAACTTAAATTCTTTATTAAATCACTTTAAACGAGTTTAATTTTAAGATAGTCTTTATACACAATTAATTATATATATGGGCCCACATAACTAAGAAGTTATATTTCACCAATTTCAAATTTAATAAACTAAGTTTAAAATTTCAAATCTCAGATTTTTTTAATTTTATTTATATTAAATTTAAGAGATCAATGTTTAAATTTTCAAATCTCAGACTATTTCAAATTTTATTTATAAATTAATTAATTAAACATATATTTTATTAATTAAATATATTAAGATCACAATTCCATATAATTTGGTCACAAATTTCATATAATTGGTCACATATTATTAATTAGTCAGAAATCACAATTTTTATATATTACAAATTATTCTACGATCACAATTCAAAATTTTTATATGTTACAAAATTTTACGGTCACAAATTAAAAATTTGTATGTCATAATTTATTCAACGGTCACAAATCTATCAATTAATAATCACATATTATTTATTGATAAAAAATTACAAATTTTATAAGTCACAATTTATTTTATGATCACAAAATATCAAATTAATTGATCACAATTATATTTAGGTCACAATTTATCAAATTATTTGTAACAAATTAATTAATTTTTAGGTCACATATTATTTATTTGTCACATACCAACCAAATTATTGATCACAATCAACCAAATCATTTGTGACCACCACACTTTTGCAACAGCCCAAACCACCGTCGTCAGAACCACCAACACCACCTCCCGACAACAAAACTATCGTCACGAATTTAATAAGTTGTGATCGTCACAATCGCCGCCGCCACCACTACCAACAGCAAATCAGATCCAAAATCGACAACACTCCACAACTGCCATCACCTCAGAGTCGTTGTCACCGCCTCCACCATCGCTGCCATCACCACCACCACAACTACCATATCTAATCACCATCGCCAGTTCCGCCACCATCACGCAACCAACCACCGCACATCGTTGTCGCCAGATCCACCGCCATCATCAAAATCACCTAACCAGCACTGCCAACACCAACAAAACAGATCCAAAACCGCTCAACACCTCTACAATTGCCATCACATCACAACCGTCGTCGTCGCCTCCACCATCGTCACATCAAGCAGGTTGCTACAACGATGACGGCAGCGACGTCGGTTTCAATTTGAGAGTATAGAGACGGTAGTGAAGAGAGAATGGAGATGAGATGAGAGAATCACCGTCGCCGCTACCATTACCATCGTCTACTGCCACCACCACTACCACGAACTCCATTTGCACCACCAACAAAAACATCAACAACTCATCGCCACGCTCACCACTGCCAGATCTAACATCACTGCCATACATCTACCTGCACAACGAACAAAAACCCTCAATAACACCAAAACCACCACTACCACCATCACAAACAACATCAACACCACCACCACACCCCCAAGCAGATTCATCATCATCGCCACTGTTGAAAACCACCCGTCGCTCTCAGATCTTACACGGGGATTACGTCGTCGCTGGTGTCATGTGGAAGTCGCATCGAGGCCATAGAGAGGAGGGAGAGACGAAGAGAGATGTAGAAAGAAGAGAGAGATAATAAAATTAAGGTTTGGGTGGATAGGGGTGGGTATATAGATTAGTTTAGTTTTAAATTATTATTGTTAATATTTAAATGTTTTATTATGTTTTGATTTTTGTAAAAATAAACTTTAAAAATGTTAACTTAAAAATTCTGATTTTATGTAATTTCCACATTAATATTTTCCAACAATCTCCCATTTGGGCCACATAAATTATCTTATAAATGTGTATAACATTTTTAGTCCAAAACTTTTGCTATCATAACCAAAAACATCTTCAAACAACATCGTCCATTAATTATGTTAATATATGATCAAAGCGGTATTCATTATAAGTGTCATAACTAAAAATTCAATGGACACGTATATCAACATAATCAAATGACATAGATCAAGTATGGATGTGTAGTATGAAAATTATATGTAATGTGATCCAAAAATACCTATTTTCAACTAGTCCTACCTTATTTTTTAATACCTTAAACTTTAATGAGATCAAACCAAAAACTTCAATCAGAATGAAAACTGAACTAAATACTTTATTACTGAAATAAAGTTGAATGTGCACAACTAAAAAATCATATGTCCAAAAAAGACACCACTAGATCCATCCCGCCGAGCGATACAGACGTTCTTTTTTCGGCCCTTAAACTTTGGTTCAAATGCAGGAATTGAATTGATGTTGGCATATATTACAGAAGTGGATGAGTTAATTGAATAAAAAACTTAAACCTAATTAACATGTTCACATGAAAATTCATATTAAACAATCAATAAATTCAAATAATGGCAGGTCCCATCGCAAGAAATTGGGCGCAACATTGACATTTAGTTTTTGGATAGAAATATGAACTTGTAAGTAGTACTCTTGATGTAATAATCAAATATTGACAATAAACTATATCAAACAATAAACGTGTCTTTGGACCAATTTATTGTACATATAAAAAAATTACAATTACCACAAGTGTGTATATAATTCGACCAAATATTTACCTCTCTTTGGGACGGTGAATATCTGCATGAATTACGTGCACACAACCTTCTTAATATTCCAAATAAATTACTCTAAACCAAAGAGATTACTTTGATAATATGTTACTTCAACTAATTTATTTAGAAAAATTAGTAATCCAAAATAAATTGTAGTACCATGATTTGAATTTTTCACCGTTAAATATTTACTTTTTTTTATATTTTGTCTTAACAACTAAAAAAAAAAAGAATCTGGACGGAGACACAACGCTGCAACGCATAGGCGCTAGTGTTTTGGATTGCGCTGAAACACCGCGTTTGGGTGCCGCAGCACTGCAACGCTGCTGTAATGCCAGAAAAAATCCTAAAAATTCCAAAATTTGAATTCTAGAGTTTAAAATTCACGTCCTAAATTTTGTAAAACTAAAGTTTGAATTCAACTCCAAAATTTTTCTTTAATCTTAATGGTTTAACATGGATTGACTATGATACATCTTGTTGAATTTTTCGTGAAACTTAAACTTTATAAGACATTACGAATTGTCAAGATTTTCATATCAAATCATCAAAAAAAAATTAATTAATACGGAACATACATTGATCCATTGATTTGTATCTTGAATAATGAATCTTAAAATTTGAATTGCAATCCTTGAATTTTGACTTCTAAATCTTTAATCTTGATTTGTTATTGTTCAAATTGATTCTTGAATTCTTATCTATGTTCTTGATTCTTGAATTCTTTTATGTGAGTTTTGAATCTTCCTCTTCAATATACTTTCTCTTTAAGGTTGTGTTCGAGACACATTATTTTGGAAGAATGTATTTTGAAATATTAGATTGATGGAGCATGTGTGGTTGAAAAAGAAGGAAAAGTTATTGTTGTGATGGAAAATATTATTTTATTGAAAAATGTGTGATTGAAAATGAGTAGAAGAATAAGAATAAGATTTTTAATGTGGTTCAAACATGGGCTAAATTCTTGTATTGTTGAGATGTTATCAAAAATGAAAATCATATATGAATTGAGGACCAAAACATATTTATATTTCCATATGTTTTCGACTCATCGTCAAATAGAGACCTAATGGATCCAATCTCTATACATATTTAGCGCTCAATTTATTTTAATGCCCAAAATTCATAACTTAAATTCCTTGTTAGATCACTTTAAACAGATTTAATTTTATGATAGTCTTCATACACAATTAATTACATTATACAAGCTCACATGAAAAATTAATATTTCCCCACATTACATGCTCCCTTGATTGATGAAGCTTTTTTCCTGGACATGACAACAACCGAAATTACAAAATAAAGGTAAGAAGTGAAAAGATTTCAAGAAAAGTATAAGCAATAATCTAAGAAATATATTTATATAAGCAAAGATAAAATTTCTCATTTTACGTAATTAATTTTTAATTTTTATTTTCTAGATTTTGTCGTCCAAAATTTTTTATTTTTATTTTTATTTTACTTTTGTAGCCAAAAAAAAAATATTTGTAACATTTATCAACTTTAAAATATATGTATTATTTGATAATATATTAACATAAAATCATTCCATTTTACCGAATAATCAATTTTATAAAATAAAATGTCACGAAACAAAATTTTGAGTAACGAATTTTCTAATTTTCACTTTTAAGAAAGAATTTTTCTGAATGATAAACTAAACGTATTTTTAATAATCTTAAAATAGATTATGAAATCAGAAAATTGAAAATAATCTCAAAACTGAAAATCGAAACATAAACCAAACCGGCCCTAAAGTTTCTAATTAATTTCAAAGTAATTTGATTTTAAATTTTTGGACGACATAATTTGTTGCTAAAATCAATGCCAACCAAAGGCAAAATTTCGAGATTGTGGTACAAAACCTATTTCGGAAATGAATTTGAACTTAGCTAGTGAATATTATTATTTTTTGGATTCGGAATCAAATTGGTATGAACCCACAAAATTAGAGTTATCTAAAAATGATATAATTGCCGAAAAAAAGCTATATTCGTTTGAAAGAATGGTCAACCCATTTAATTTTGACAATGAAACGAACAAAAAAGTCTATTATGCTTATGCGAATGACTCTTTTAGTTTATGAAATTTAATTCTAACAACTGTAATAATTATAGAATGAAAAAAGCCTTGAAATGATTGAAGAAAGAAAATTTGGTAGATCAATGTATTATATTCAACATGTGAGAACGGCATAAGACTACTAAATGAGTAAAGTGTTTGCATAAAATTCAGAACTGACAAATAGAAAATGAATATTACTTGATAAACTCTAATCATTTCCCCTATTTTGTAGGAATTTAAATCTAAATTTTAACTTAAGTCAAAGTCAACAGTTAATTTTAATCGCAAAATTTATGGAACTCATTAACCTTATAACCATAATTTCATTAACTTTTATCGAAATTTATTAAAAATCTGATTTTAACCCCTACTAAACAGGGAAACTAGTTTGTGTTGCATAAAACGTCGTGAAATTGTTGAGAATTGGAAACAATAAAATTATTTTATTATTTTTAACGTTGACTGTATAAATGTTGCTATTTTTTATTTGCTAGAAAGCAAAGATGAAAGATAAAAATGAGACATAGTGATCACAAGTTTGATAAAAATAGTATCGACATTTGTTAGCAAGTCACAATTTTATATGACTCAATCAAATAGAGTTATTAAACCAATAATGCACAAAACTTTAAAGTGATAAGCAATTGTTATTGTGATGAGTTCATGTTTGCTCTGTTTATGTGAGGGTACATTGTACATGACAATAAAGAGATTTTTATCTTGTACATTTAGTATGAAAGATCGTGAACAAGTGAATATCATTGTAGGTATCGAATCAATAAAGTATAAGGAGGGTTATGTTAAATCGCTAATGGATTATGTATTAAACAAATTCAAAGTTACTTTAGTTCGTGCATAATCTCAAAGTAGATATTGAGAAGTCTAGACATGTTAAAGTCCAAGACATTGATTATGTAATAGAAATATTATCTATTTGAACAAATTTGTTCAAAGCAATAAGAGTCGGAAAAATCAAATGTTTTCATTGAGTCAAAGAATTGAAACTTAAGTTTGAATTTACTCCAAAGTTGTGGAAATATGATATAGTTTGAATAAAAAAGTACAAATTTTATAAGTAGGTAAGAATGACATTGTGTGTTTGATTTTCATTAATTTATTTTATAATTTGCTGCAAGATCATTTTCAACCACACATTCACACAATAAAATATTATATACATGTTCTCTCAAAAATTTTCTTTACTTTATTACCGCACATTCTCTTAAAAATATTATTCAAAACTCATTTTTTTCCCCAATTAATGGGAATCAAATAGGCACTAAATAGATGGTGTTGAAACTCAATTATAAATCCAATAATAGTAGAAATTCTACCTAGTATTATGAAGTAAGACCATGTTTGTCTATCATTATTCAAAAACTTTTTTTAAAAGACTCATTTTCAATCACACATTCTCACAATAAAATATTTTACACATAAACCCAACAATTTTTCCTTTTTTTTTTAATCACACATTCTCCAAAAAAATTATCATTCCAGAACTTCAGGTAATACACGTGATTAGACATTTTAAATATACCAATAATCAGGTAATAATCGCATTGTCAAACACCATTATCTCTTCTTTAGTTGGAGGAAGAACATACACAAATTTACTTTTTTGAGGAAAGAGAACGATTGTTACACTATTTGAGATAGAATCCACATGAATTGAATATTTTGAGAAACGTAACGAGAGGCGGCGTTGCATTATCATGGAAAAAATTCACGTGGGTTCAATTTTTTGAGAAACATACGAGAGAGACCGGGTCTTGGTCTTGCATTATCATATTTGAAATAAACTTTTTGAGCAATCTATCCAGAGAGAACGGGTGTTGCATTATTGGGGAAAGATTCCATACAAATTAATTTTTTTTGAAGAATGTAATTTGAATTAGATTTATTTTTCAAAAACAGGTGTTGCATTATGATATTTGAATTAATTTATTTATTTTTGAGCAATGCATCAAGAGTGTTGTAATATCATATTTGAATCATTTTTCAGGAACACAACGAGAGAAAGCATGTTGTATGATGATATTTGCCTATTCATACTTTATATTCTTGTTGTAAATAAATTAATATTCGTGAATGACCATTGCATCTCTGCAATCCTAATTGTAACTTGTATATATGTGGCTTTAATTATCAATAAAACACACAAATCTATTGACTTTTTTTTCTTCTTCCTTTTTTTTCTCTCTAGTTCATAACACATTATCTGAACGAAATTCTAATCAATTGAATTAGGAAAATTTATCTATATTTCATCTTATAAATCTTTAAGTAGTTGATGTAAAAAATAATAATAATAAAATCCAAGTAAGATGTTTTAACCAATTCTACTCAGAAAAATTGCCACTATTCTCTTAACTTTAAATGACATAATAAAGAGGTATAGTTATTCGATCGGGTTATATCGATTTGACAATATCAATTTATGATAGATAAAAATATTTACTTGAATGTAATTCTTTTCGTTCAATATTTTAGAAAAAAATTTGTATTACTATTCTTTATAAGAAACATTCTAAATTAATATTCCGGAAGAATACTGTAATATTGCTTGAAAAGGAATACAATATTTATTTTGTTGTTCTTGATTAAGCATAATTCATACATAACAATATTTCAAAATAATATTGTATTATTACTTTTGAAAATGTATACATTTGTGTATATCATATTCTAGATGAATTTCATATCGATGTTCTTGGTAAAACATGACATACAATTTCAATATTTCAGAAAAATATTGATACGTTGCTCTTGAAGAAGCAACGGTTACACCCTTTTCCAAACAAAAAAAAAAGATAATAATATTTTTTCGTGTTCTAGAAGTAGCACACATCTCGAAGAAAATAATACGATCCAAGATAAATCTATATAATTTTTTTGTGAAAATAAATTGTTTATTCTAACAGAGTCACAACTTTAAAAATCTACAAATATTTTAGAGTAATATTTAAAGGTTATCAAGAACACATGTTTATATTATGTTAATATTTCAGCCAATATTATTTACTCCCGAATAGCAGAATTTACAAAATCTATTATTTAACAATAATATTATGCTATTACTTCTAAAAATAAAATGCTCTATGATTAATAATAATAATTTATTGGTATTCCTAAAGAAGCACAAATTAAACAATTTAATCTTGAATTGTAATTTTTTAAGAAAAGTAACTTTCTATTTTGTTAGTATATCAAATTAATATTAATTATTGCTCTTGAAGAGTATAACATTCTGTATTCCAATATTCTCAAAGAATGTTGTATTATTACTTTCGAATAAGTATAAACATTGATATATTAGAGTGATTTAAAACAGATCATCAAGTATTACAATTAGAAGATATAGAGAAAATTAGAAATCAATTATATAGAAAAATTTTAGAATCTAAACAGCATGCAGCGACTATGATTAAACGTTCACATCTCACTAATTCATGGTCTAATTATCGTGAATTTTGGACAGCAAATCAATAACATATTGTTCTTCAAATCTATCGATTAAGATCAAGAGCAAACGGTTCATTTGTAAGAAATTGATATGTAAACCGTAGCAAATATTTTGAATTAATTAGAAGATCGTGAGTTTTTTTGAAAACAAAATATTTTCATGTTTTATTTAAAGAATTTGTGAATTATTGCTTTTCAAGAAGAGATGAATATTACATTATTCACATAGTTTGGGTTCCTAGAATATGGCGCCATTGAGGCTTTCTATTTGATTGTATCAAAAGGCTCAATGAGCACAAATTTTGATTTTAAAAATATTATATTGCTCCAAAGGTGGAATGAATTTATAATATCAATATTTCAGAAAAATATTGTATTATTTTACTCGAATGGTAGAATGAATTTTAAATATCAACATCTAGAAGAATAGTGTATTTATACTAAATAGTATATATCTCGTTGTGTTTGTGAAGAAGCACAACTTAATATGAAGAAATTTTTGTTCATATTCCTGAAGAAACATGACCCAACTACATAAATATTTTTGTTAAAAAATTATTTTGATGTTCTTGATTAAATAATTTTTTTATACAAATTAATATTCTAGAAAAATATTGGGTTAGTCTCGAATATTAAATTTATATAAGTCTGAATTTGATAAAATGTTAATACTCCTAAAGAAGCATAATTTATATACAAATAATTCATTATTTTAGAAGGATATTTGGTTGTTTCAAAGAACAAATTATACACATTAATATTTTAAGAGTATCTCTAAGAAACTCTTTATTTTTAAATAGTATATTCTACAATTCAGAGGATCTATAAATTTAGAGAGTAATTTTTTTTAAAATACTGCAACAGACTATTTATATTTAACACTTAATTTTACCATTCCCAAAAAATATTTTTTTTTTCTATCTTTTATTTTCACTAGCTTCCCTCCAAATTATTATATTATTTTCCTCTATTGAAATTTGAAATATTTTTAATATATTTAATTATAGAAAGTGGTTTTCTAAATTAAAATGTTAAACTAAAAAGTATCTTGGAGTATAATTTTAAGGGTTTAATTTTTAAAAGCATTTTAGGTTTAAAGAGTCTTTTGAAAATGCTCTAAAAAATATACTTTGTCATTTACAGATAATCATAAACTTTTACATGCCAATGCTATTGAAAAATATTGTTTAATTATTCGTGAATAAATCAAAAGAATATCACGACATTGCTCTTGAAGGAGCATAATTCTACACATAATAATATTCTTGAAAAATATTATGATGGTGTTCTCGAATAAGTACACTTCTCAAAAATTATAAAATTATTCAAATCGAATATTGTTATGAATTTGAAGTTTGTTGGTTGAAAAAACTTTATGATTTGATGTAGCATTTAGATCATGAGACGTAAGTAACGTACCTATAATATGTACAATCATCTAACTAAACTCATGGTGACTTATGGAAAGAAAAATGCGAGAATGATGAAATCAATAGTTATAGTATTGGATTTTGCAAATCTAATTGCACGGCTCTAGAAGGGTTAATATTATGTCCCTGTTTGATGCCCATTTTTTTCTCATTCTATTTCTTATTTTTTTATTTTTCTTCATTTCAACCACACATTATATCAATAAAATAATATTACACATAAACCCAAAAATTCTCCTTACTTTTTAACCACATAATCTTCCATCAATCACTATTCCAATTTTTTTTCCCACCCAAAATGGGTTTCAAACAGGAGCTATGGTACTCTCATTTTCTTAGTTTTTACTATACAAGTATTAGTACAATTGAAGCAAACAATATATTGAACCAAAAGTTTAATTATTGAATATATTATTGTTTGACACAGAAAGTTAGACCATCATTGGATCAATAATGATGCAAAATTGAGAATTCAAATGAATGAATTTATTGTATTTCTTAATAAAGAATTAGAAGATTCTTTAATCCAATAGATTCCTATATAATGTTTATTCTTTTTATTGAAAGTTGGTGATTGATTATCACGAGCTAAAGTATGGATTGAATTCTTTGTATTTCTTTAAGTTAATTAAGATGATAAATGGGGCCCCATCACCCCTCCATGTTACCCATCTAGATATTATTTACATCTAATAGATATGATACATCTACTAGATGATTGTACAATATTCGTAACTCAAAGTTTATGAAATTGCTGTTTAAATTTTAAATCGGGAACATAATTTTCAAATTATACAATCAAGATGGTATGTTTTGATATACCAGTGAGTTTAGATCTTAATATTTTAATAAGTGTTAGTTGAAATATCGATAAATGGTATAACATTATTACTTGTTAAACACTTTCAGTTAATCTCTAAACTATTAATATTAAGAACAATGTGATTACCAATTATGTCTAAGGAATGCTATTAGCATCATATCAATATCAAAGTTTCCTCCACCATACTTGACTTATGGTCTGAATATAATTTTTTATCTAATTATTTTGACAGTGCAATATATGTACATTTTATCTATTATAATACACTGAGATAGAAAATAAAGAATGTTGAGAATAAATATTTAGTTCGAACCCATATAAAATATATTAAGTCCTAATTCGTGATATTTCATAACACAATTTTCTGACTATCAATTTGATTAAATCGTTTTCTCAACATTAGGGGAAGGAATTAAAAAGTTAAAATAATATACATAATGCGTCATTATATTATCTAGATCATCGCAAAGTTAATTCGAACTAGAAGTTCAAAAGATAATTCATTTAGATGCATTTAATGATTAAAGACATTAACGATATCTTACACACCAATTTTAAATATTCCAAATCGAATTGACATCTTAGGAGGACATTCGTAGCATTATATGTAATATATCTATGACAAGTCTGAAGTGCGAATACATTCTATTTTAAGACAAAAATTTACATAAGAAACGGAGCAAATAATGAAGATGGTCTCATTTAGGAAGTATATACTCTTAGAGAATATATATATACATAAATCATTATAAAATCCAATTAGAGGTTCAAGTACTTGAAATGTTTAAAGTGGAGATCTTTCATTAAGTTATGTTGTTATGGAAAAGAAATAGAATCGTAAAGAAAAATTTATGACAATACGTTTGTACATGATTTACCACTTTACATTATGAACTGCGAGGATAGCGAAATAAATTATTCGACGCATATGAATTGAGAAAATAGTTAACCAAATAAAAGGACTCAATCCTAATAAAATTGAATTTATAAGAAAAACTTGAAGTTTCTGGACATGCAGTTTGAATAACTAAGTATGTATACTTATAAAAAAAGTAAATGAGAAAAATGATGTCGTAACATGTAATGCATAACTTTCAAAATAATAAATTTTACAAAGATCACAGGTCTCTATCTTGTTAGTTTGACAATCCATAAAATTTGATATGCATATAATAAATGTGATTATAGTCAAGTTATCTTATATGATTTTAATACTATCTTTGAAGGTCGAAGCATGTAATTCAAGTGATATCATAGTAAGGAAGAGTAAATATACGTTGTACTTTTTTTTCCTTGATCAACATTTTGTCTTGTTGGATTTTTCTAACAATATTTTTAACGAGATAGCTTTTGTGACGTATTCAAATAAATAATGTACACTGTTTGTTTCATTAGGATTTTTCTAATGAGATTTTAATGAAGCATATTGTTTGTGTAATGATGTTCATAACTTACAAGATATTTATCGTCAAAAATGAATTTTTTATATGTTAAAAAATGTGTACCACTCCCAAAGAGAGCAACAATGTAATTTATTTTTCAACAAATCATCATGCTGACTAAAGACAAATAAATATTGATAAATATTATGTATAAAGACGATATTGCGTCAAAGCTATAACAAGAATCATGCTTAACCAGAATTGAAATAATGAAAACATTAATGTACAAGATATAATGACTTGATACAAAAAATTTCCTTTATTGAAATTAGGGAGAGTTATTGTACTCTTTTTCATTCGATCCAAGTTTTCCCACTGATTTTTTTGAAAATGTTTTAAAGAGACAACATTTTATTACTTAAAATTAAATGTACTATGTTTTCATTTGTTGTCCTATCGAATTTTTACTAAACAAGGTTTTAGTGAGATAATTATTGTATAAAGAGTTACTCGAGGATTGTAACCAATAAATACGTGCCTTTGATTCTCAATAAAATACATAAGTATGTTGACTTCTTTATTTTCTTTTCTTTTTTCTCTAATTTATAACGAGTATATTGTTATGTCTAGGTGTCATTCCATGGTTTAGAGCTAGAGATATGCTTAATAATTAGAAAATTTTCCTTAAATACAATAAAAATTCTGCTTGGCTAGGGTGATTGATAGAAAATTGGATGACAGGGTGGGGTGACAATAATTGATTGGATATTATGTTTTTTTTTTTAAACTACCCAATCATATATGGAATTTTCCATTTGTACAGAAATGGAATCACTAGAAAATTGCCAGAACACTCACATGAGGGTGGCCCCATGTGAGTAAATTATTGCAAAAATAAAAGGGCTCACCTGTGTATGTGTGTTCTGTTGCATTTCTGTCAACGTTCACCTCATGTGAGTAAAATATTGCAAAAATAAAAGAGTCCCACCTGTATATGTGCCATTTCTATATGTGTGTTTTCTGCACACACACATCTTTCATCATATATTAATATGTGTCCTCCTATTTTTAAATGTATCATTAAGCAGTCACTCTATCAAGGCCGTAAATACAATAATAAGATATTGTACTAGTTTTTAATTATCTTGATTTCATGTATTTTGAATGTATTACCAACAAAATATACCCCTTTGGTCAACGACTAATTACCAAAATAACATAGAGACGCGAGAAGCGTTTTAGCTTTCAATTCCAAACGGCTAAATTAGCGAAAATTTCGAATAAAGCGCACGCCACCTTGTCTACGCACAGCCAGTGCACGTTAGTATTCCCACTCACAACATGCCACGTCATCCAAACGCCACCTCCTATTCCCCCGCGACCTCCCCACACCCCAACCCCTTCCCTTCCGTGAAACCTCACTGTTTACAGATAAACAAAAATATACACACAGATATATATATATATATATACACTGAGGCTTAATTTCCATTCCAAATTCACCCTTGGACATTAATTAATTCCAATTTTGTCCTCTCAAATGGCGCCGTCATTCAGCTCGGCGGCTCAGGGAAACCAGCCGAGTCCGCAGCTCGGAGCTGACCGAAAGAGGCAAAAGTACAGGTCGATGAAAGAGATCATGATGGTGGCGAAGCGGGTGGTATTGGTGGAGAATGAGGAGTCTGATGACGGCGATTATTACACTCGTGTGGCTTGCGATCAATGCGGCTCGGGAGAGCGAGCCGAGGAGCTCTTGCTTTGTGACAAATGCGACAAAGGGTACCATATGCTCTGCCTTCGACCCATAGTGGTCCGCGTCCCTATCGGGCCTTGGTTCTGCCCGGCATGCTCTGACGATCAAGATCGTCCCCTTAAAAGTATAAAAAGTCCAATCTTTATCTACATAAATGAATACCGGGTGTGGATATGAATTTATGTGTATATAATTATGCACGAATTTGTGTGTGTGTTTGCAATTGATTGATTGTATGTATGAATACAAGTATCTATGTGCAAATGTATGTGTAATTCTCAGTGTATGGGTTAATTACGAGCGTGAGAGATAAATGCAGGTATTATTGATTTAGATATCCGGCGTGGTCTGTTATGCAGGCTTTACGCAGAAGAAGATTATCGATTTCTTTAGGATTCAGAAATGCAGGGAACTTGTGGAGAACTGTGCGTGGTCTCAAGGTAGAATTATTGTAACCTTTTTATCATGAAAATGATTCTAGTTTTGGTCAGGAATTTTCTGAATTATGTTATGCTTTAAGTTTGGTATGAATATTTGGAAATAACCTGATCCGTTCAACTTGCTTAATCCTGGAATTGTAATGAAAATACAACTGAAATGCATTACTATAAGCAAAAAAAAAGAATTTTTCTCGGCACAAGATTCAAAGTTCTAATGAAATTAGAATGCATCAGTAGAATTAATAAATGCATTCTTCTTGCCACAAGTTATGTTCCTTGTTGCAGAAAACTTTGCACCAGTGTAACCTAGCAAGCATGGGAATGAAGGCAGCGAATTCACAGTGAGAAAAAAAGATTAAATTTACTGAAGTTTTTCTGCCCATGTCAATAATATCATCTAAAGTTGACATTACTTCTCCGTGGATTGGTTATATTTTCTGGAAAAGGAAACTCATTGATGTGTGTTAACGAGATCATAGGCTATCATTTCACGGCTGCCAGCACATGTTGGATGAAAACACATCCTGCATTTGGAAGTGTCTGCACAGCAAGTTACCAAAATTTGCAGATATTTTTGAAGTCTACAGAACCCATGGCAAAGAGTATTAAACAGAAGTCCTTTGGTTGTTCTTTTAGTTATCTGAAGTATCTTTTAGATGGTTTAATTTAAAGATTTAGGGATAAGTTTGCCTGACGTTTATGTAAATTTTTTTCAATAGAGCAGCTAAGAGTGTGAACTGAGATTTTGGAGCATTTTTGCATCTTCTATATGTATACAATAGAAGTTAGTTATTCACTACATATTGTCCATGCCTTCACAAGTTTCTTTGCACTGTTCTTCTTGTACGTGTTCTACACATCCAATAAAAGTTCTTTGACCTTGATTCCAGATGTCAAAAAACGTCGCAGACGGTCTAATACATTAGTGTTCCACAAGAAACGGAGAAGGATATTGCCTCATGTTCCTTCTGAAGACCACACCCGGAGGCTAGTACAAATGGGATCTCTTGCATCTGCATTGACTGCTCAGAACATGGAATTCTGCAATGAGCTTACTTATATGCTGGGTATGGCTCCCAGATCAGCCAATCAGGCTGAGTTTGAAAATGGTGGAATGCAGGTCTAATTACTTTTCTCTGATTAATCAGCTAATTCTCAATTTTTTGAATTTTCACGAGGTTTCTTTTAATTAGGTTCTTTCTAAAGAGGATACCGAGACATTGGAGTTGTGTAGGACTATGTACAAAAGAGGGGAATGCCCTCCTCTTATTGTAACTTTTGATTCTTGTGAAGGGTACTTCTTTGTTCCTCTTTTCTCTCATTCAATAGCCCCTATGTGATATATATTCGCATGTAATGTGACCTTGTTGAACGTTGCAGCTATACAGTAGAAGCGGATGGTCCAATAAAGGACATGACATTCATTGCTGAGTATACAGGAGACGTGGATTACATTAAGAATCGGGAACAGGATGATTGTGATAGCATGATGACCCTTCTTCTAGCTACTGACCCATCGAAAAGTCTTGTTGTCTGCCCTGATAAACGTGGAAACATTGCTCGTTTTATTAATGGCATAAACAATTATACACCGTAAGCCATTGAGCCACATCCTTTGTCTCCTTGAACCATGTATCTTTCCCTGATTTTCTGCAAATATCATGACATTCAACGGACTCTGAATGCAGATTCTCTCTTATTCATGTCATTTCCAATATTCACCTATAGTTCTTGAAACCAGTCAATTCTGTGCAGGGAGGGCCGGAAGAAGCAGAACATTAAATGTGTGAGATACAGCGTTAATGGTGAATGCCGTGTACTATTGGTTGCCACTCGTGACATCACAAAGGGAGAGAGGCTATATTATGATTATAATGGATATGAGCATGAATACCCAACACATAATTTTGTCTAAATTTTGACATACAATCTTTCTTCAATCAGTACTCAGAGTAGTGAATTTCGTATTTAGTCACACCCTCAGTAGATACATAAACCAAAATTTTCTCCCATTGTATTTATCGTGGGCTCCTGGCCAATTAAGCAGCATTGAAAAAGAAATAGTTAGCAGAGGGAACTTTCTATAGATTTAGCGCAGCGCATATGTAAGGTAGAAAATTTAGCCTGCTCATACCAATGTCCTTTCATGTACAACAGCTGCATTTGAGGAACATAATTTATATAGTTGCTTTGAGCTCTCAATTTTATTAGTGCTTTCAGTGTTTCTTCTCGTTCTATTTAGAGCCTCTTTGAGCTCCATTTTTTTTTTTTATTAAAATACATTTTGAAATAGTATTTTGATGGAGAATTTGTGGTTAAAAAATAAGGTAAAATTTTGGGTTTGCGTGTAATTTTATTTTATTGAAGAATGTGTGGTTGAAAATAAGTGAGAAAAAAATGTATTTTGGAATGCTTAGGACCAAACAAGGGCTTAGTAATTTCTTTTTTATTTTTCTGAAAAAATGTGGCATTCTTCATTATTCTCCCCTTCTACTCCATATTTGGATGCAATGTCAATACTCAGATTCAACAATTTTCTGGTACTCAGTCTCTAGAAGTGAGTGGATTTCTTTATATTCCCTCCCATTTTCGAATTTTTTAAAATTTTGTACTGATGTATATATCTTGTTTAGGGGCAAGAACTTGCGTATTTTATTCGTGCTCTATATTCAGATTCAAATTGGGTGTTTAGATTTGACAATGTTTTGATGTGTGATTTTTACTATTTGGCGAGTTATGCATTTTAAATATCTCTAGGGAATTTTTTTTCATTATCATTTTGTTTCTTGATTAAATAAATTATTAAGTTGCTTTTGGAAAGTTGCTGTCTTGTTTCTCCACTTCCAATGGACTATAAACCCAACTGAAACCAAGTATTGAACCAGTTGAAGTCTTTTGGTTATCATTACTCTAATGAAGGATAGATTCTATTTTTGTATTTTAAGAGCGTATTCTAACATTGAAAATCATTGTGATGATTAATATTTTATGTATGACCAACTTATTGTTTGGATTGGTTTCTCTTCTTGGAAATTCTTTGTAGTTTGCACATCCTATTATTTATTTCTAGTTTTTTGACGTGACCTCTCCTTTACTTAGAGATCCAGAAATTATTTTTAGTAGTTTTGTTCTTGCTACTTATGGCGCTCGCACATACCCTAAAAAACAAGGATAAATTACCTTGTACTTTCAATTAGGCTAGTAACATCATATCATTTTTTAAGTGCTGTATTTACTTTTCATCAACACTATAAAAAATAAAAAATAAAAAAAACCTTGATAGGTATAATGCTCAATCATCTTCAATGAATACTTTTTGTTACTTATTTTGAGTAATTATCGAGGCAGCAGTTCAGGAATGGAACTGGACATTGACAAATTCAGTCCTTCGTTGTCCATGTCGTGCTCATTCTAAATGTCATAGGATAGATGAAGTAGTTGCAGCACTTCAATATAAATATTGCACAAAAAGCAAAGAATGACCTATGTCAAGAGCGTCAAGAAAAGAGCCATCGGTATTGCCTTTGAAGCAGTTCTCGAACATGGATGATGATCTTCGTCTTTCCTTAGGTTGCATTTCAACCTATGGACAGTATGTTCTCTTAGAAAGTATGAAGATGGTGAGCAACAAAGGAACCATCAGTGTAGCATTTGAAGCTGCAAATCCACATGGAAGATTATGTATCCCGAGGTTGTGAGCATTCTGAAAACATTCACATAATTCATCTCTATCACATCCACACGTCAGTACCTTAAGAGGCTGCATTTTATGCTGATGCACTTAGACACGCATGATAATTTTGCTTGCGCCGATGATTTCTCCATCTCAAGGTATTTCGGCATTTGTTATTTATTACCTAATCTTTGGTTTTTAGCTATGTGAATATTTAATTCTGACACATTTTATGCATTATAGGCCGGCTGGAGTTCTACTTCAGGAAAGATTTACCGTAGAACCAGTGTTTTTGAGTCAAAATCTACAATGAAGAAGCAGCAGCCAGAGATGTTCATCCATTGCAGGTCCAACAAGAGCAAATATTTCACCATATATAGCAACACATCGTGCAATACACAGATTTCATTCAGTTTATATTTCAAATGTATAAAATACTAATCACCATTCAATTTTCCTGCTGCTTCTATCTGAAGATGAATGGAAGAGATTCACAGTATGACAGAGGATGTGAAAAATATATGGAGCAATACAAAATTTTCAAGTATATTTTCATATTGCCTATTTACATGTTGGGAGTTTCCATGCCGGGCATATCCAACTCGAGTCTTCATTTCATAGAAGGGTGTTGATTCACATCAGATTTTCCTTCCCTGTTGTTTCAGATTTAGCTGTGATATGGTTGATGATAATCGGATGATACAAAATACAGTATTCTATCATTATATTTTTGGTGTAGAGTAATGTTGCCCTTGTATAACTTCCTTCCATGTTCATTCTCTGTCCTGTATGTGAATTATTTCTTTACTAATTACTTGCTTCAGTACATAGTAAAATGTTTAATTTGTTTGATTATCACTTTATTATTTGGATTGTCTTGCTTGTTAAAGTAGTTGTCTCTTATTCCATTGCTGTATATGTGCCTAACACGAAAAGCAATGAAATTGTTGAAGTCTTAGTTCAATTCTTACTGTATGCAAGTCCATGGATGATATGAACTATTCAAATGAGACTACAATGAACAATCAACACAAGGATTGGATTGATAATAAAACTAGCGTTCTAAAAAGCGGCGCCTAGGTGCAAAGCGGATGCAGAACGCCTCGTCTCGTGCTGTTTTTTTTCTTGCCTAGTCGTGCCTATGCGTGCTTTTTTTTTTTTTTAATCTTTTTACGCTTTTTACGTTTTTTCTTTAATTATTAAATAATTTTTAGATTAATTTAAAATTTTAAAATAATATTAAAGTGAAAAAAACACTTTTTTACGCCTAGGTTGAAGCCTTCCCGCTTTGTCACGTTTTACACTTTTTAAAATACTGAATAAAAACTGAATCTTGGATCAAAGAAGGCTGGTCAAGGAAATTAGAGCTGTTTGAGAAGGCTTACAGTCAGCTATCCTTGTTAAAATTTGAGAAGAACAGGAAAGGGTCAACAAGATTCTGAATAGTATTATAAGGTGACTGCAATTGAAGAAGTCAAGACAAATTTGATCATCTCGATATATATGGAAACCTAAGCTGACTGTAATTGAAGGAGCTAGTGACAAGAAACAGATGGATCCAAAATGTGGTAGAGAAAAGGAAAAACACTTTATCGTCGAGTGTCATGTCCTATCAAAATAAATCGAAAAAGAAGAAGAGAGAAGAGCTTCAAAAACGCTACAAAAAACGTTTTAACAACATAAACATGGGTGGCATATTGGGTAAGTAGTTGATCGACTAAATTTTAGCTTCTTTTTTTTATAAAAACTCTTCCAGGAAATTCTGATGTGGAGGTTTCAACAGATGAAACTACAAATATTCTATTGAGGTGGGCTACAGGTACAACCTAAGCTCACTACCAAACATAATAACTATGACTTGCAAAATACCTCTGATGAGTTGCTTCCACAACTCGAAAAGTTATCCACGAAATATAAAAGCTTAAGAATCAAACCTGTTGATGTAGAAATTGTCTATGCCGTAGGATTGAATTATCGAAACCTGAGTTGGTTAATTTTGTTTGTTTCACTAAATTATTATCCAATGCTGCTTACAGGATGTTATGTATTATGTTCAGTGAATAATGAAAATCACATTTGAAAATGTGACAGGCTATGATGAATGTCAAAGAAAGCTCAGATGGATACTTCACGTTGCATGTAGACGTCAGTTAATGCTAATATCTTCTTAGAGTTTTTCCACTTTCGTGCATTGACAACATTAATTTCTTTTGTTCTTGAATACTGTCACCAAAATCATATAACCATTTAACTCGTTAGTACCCCCAAGCCATTGTCATTTAACCTGCAGTGTTATAGCGTGAAGAGACTTGAAAGAATGTCAGTCCTGTAACCATCATCGGATCAGTTCGGAGTGGCGCACCGTGGCTTCAAGAGCTATCATGAGTAAAACTGAAAGTATTCTTTAGCTAATCCACTGAGGGAAAATGTTGCATATCAAATGTGTTATTACTATTTTTTTATCAACTAATATCGCAATTTGTTTGGTTTTTAACAAAAGGTGACCCTTGAAATTTTGTATCTATAATCATTTGCATTTTGGCAATGTTTAGTCCTTGTTTGGTCTCAATTATTTTCGAAATATATTTTTCACTCTTTTATTTTGAACCACATTTTTCGATAAAATAATATTATATGTAAATTCAAATGTTTTTTCTTATTTTTTAACCACACATTCTCCATCCAAATACTATTCCAAAATGCAGTTGAAAAAGAAAGACAAATTTACGTGTAATATTATTTTATGAAAAATTGTGTAGTTGAAAATAGAAGATAAAAAAAATAAAATTTAATTTGATGGGGGCGGGGCGAAATAAATATAAGAATGTCAAACTAGTTGTCGGATCTGACCTAGGCATGACTCATGTACTTGGTGTGCTGGGCCAAACCAGTGGGCTAAAGTAAATAAATATTATTATTCAAAATTTACAGTAATTTTTTAGAATGATTTTATTCAAAATTTACTCTAACATTAATAAGTAAATATAAAAACGCAAAATGTGGAATTTTGTCCTAGACAAGCCAACCTGTATGGGTCATGAGCCTTGGAACCTTGGCATCAGGCTAGACCGCAATATGGCCACTGAAGATCTTACCAAACCATGTCCATATCGAAGTAAGACGCGACGTTTGGCTCTTAAAACTACTCAACCTATATTACACCCTCGTTCTAATCTATCATCGAACCAATGGAATTACAAAGTTCTTGTTTCATTTAGATAAAAATTAATTTTTTAGTAGATTTCGATAAAATATTATAGAATATATAGTTGAAAAGTTGTAAATCTCATAAAATGTATGGTTAAAATTAATAATTGATTTTAACTTAAATTTTAATTTACTTTTAAGTTTAACCAAATAGGAGCCAAGGATATTCTTTCCAAGATCTCCCTAGAGGCATAAAAAAAAAAATAGGGGAAAAAAATGGAAGCTTCTTGAAAAACCGAAAATATGATCTCTTAACTATCATTTTCATGGTATTTTGAAAACTGCTGGATATTATCTTATCTTGGAAAATCTCGTGCCTACAATTTCAACGGGTCATCCATAATCTTTATTGCTTTCTGATCATGACCTCAACTGTCACTAGAGATACATGTAACTCCACCGCCACAATATGCTCATATATATGAATAGTAAGATTATATTCAGAATATAAACTGTATTCTACATCAAATTCTACTTCTAAAATAGAAAGAAAAAGAGGCTCCACAGGGGGGGAAAAAAAAAGGTTGTGCTATGTGTACATTATGGTACACATAGCCGTGTCCATAATAGACACGTGTGCCCTCCCTATTGGAAGGGCGCAGGGCTATGTGTACCATAATGTACACATAGCATTTTCTCAAAAAAAAAAAGGTAATTTTGAAAAGGAGAATCTGTACCAGATAGAGGTGATAATGAGCCGAGCCGAGTCAGCTCAACCCGTATGCACACCGTATGCACACGAGCTCGGCTTGTGCCCGTGGCTTGTTTATAACAAGCCGAGTTTCTGCACACGAGCTTTTTCTCTCATTGGGGGCACCAATGCTTTGAAAAAAAGGGTAAAAAAACCCATTTTTAGGTTAGGACAATGAGAAACACACGGGTTATAAATATTACATCTTGCATGTATATTTGAATATCACATATTATAATTTTGATGTTGAGATTAATATATTCTACCATCTTGTATTTTTTTTTTTTTTATAGGAGATACTTGAAAGTGGGAATATTGCAGAAACCGATGTTCTTGGGAGTGTGATGAAGCATATGAGAAATAAAATTGATGGTGAAAGGAGTACTACTGCACTGAAGAAGTGGCTGATCAAGAAGTTGAGAATTGATGGCCATAATGCAGCTCTATGTCACACCACTTGGCTTACTACTTTAGATTGTCTTGGTGGTAATTACTACATCACTTGAAACCTATACTACATTCGTTATAATTTGTGGTATGTGTTATCAAATTAGCCGACCCTAAAATACTAGGAACCACTAAACTACCTGGTTTAAAAGTTTTTGTTAGTGTCGGAAGCTGAGCCAGCACTCGGCGACAAGGCAGCCTCTCGTGCTCGCTTCGTCTGAATTTTTTTTCCATTTATTGAGTGGCACTCAATGGCCATGCATTCTCGTCTGGATCCGCCATAACTCACTCGAATTCGTGAATCCGCCACTGGTTAGAGATGATGTCTATTTATTTAGTTGTAGTCTTCTAACGCTTCTGGATTCATGTTTAAAAAGAAAGGCTTTATGCATGTATAATTTTCATAAATGGGTGGCAGCAAGACTTAAAAACTTATTAATATTTAGCTAGTTTGATATCATATTGAGCTATTAGAGGTGATTCAATATTATATGAGAGCTAACATATATAGGTATTGGATTTACCCATTTGTATATATTGTACGTGTTAGGCTTTCGATAAAAACCTGCACGTTAAGGACGTGTTGGAGACATAATTCAAATTAGTACACTTTTTCCCTCCATAATAGCATAAGCTGAGGAGACGGTTCGATCAAGGCTAAGTTTGTTGATTGTATTGAACAAACTGCACTATTTTGGCATATTCTAATGTTGTTTCAGTTGTATGTTTTATTGAACAAAATGTGGCGTTTTGGAATGTCTTAAACAGGTGATTACGAATACATTGAAATTATATCAGAAGATAAAAATGGTTGTGCATTGAGGGTAATAGTAGATACAGATTTCAAGTCACAGTTTGAATTGGCAAGGCCCACATCAACTTTCAAAGATCTTTCCAACATGAAGCCTTGAATCTTCGTCAGGACGGAACAAAAGCTGAAGAAAATTATTAGCATTCTTTGTGCAGAAGCCACAGATTCATTTCTTGAAAGAGGTCTCCATGTACCTCCATGGAGGACAAGCACTTACATGCAGTCCAAATGGTTTTCTGCCTGTCAAAAAGGGATATAATTTCCCAGCAGAAGAGAAATTGGCAAAAAAAAAAAAATGAATGAATGAGAAATGAGTTGGTGATATTGTTCCCTCTAAAACTTCAACAATTTTGTAAAATTAATTGGTTTCCTCTTAAAATATCCAAGGTATTGTTTGCATGGAGTAAAACTAGTATTAAAGGATGTTGCTGTTGTTACTTTTCGTTAATTTAGTTTCTAACTAGGTACCAATTTATTTTAGGATTAATAACAGAAAACCTCTAGAAATGTTTTCATTTGCGATATGCTCCCTAACTATTAGAAATTGCAGAAAACCCCCCTATTTGAAACCGTTTGTGCGAAAAACCCCTCTACTGTCAAATTTCCGTTAAAAATAGTAAAAAAGTCAACATTAAAAAGTAATAATTGCAATTTTAGTATTCAAACTTTTTATTCTTTTACAAATTATACAAATTTAATTTTTTATATATCACCCACAATTTCAAACCTTTAAAACTTTATTTTCCACCCCACCCCGCTTCATCTTCTTCCTAAAATTAATTTATCTAATTAGAAATAAAGGTCAAAAGTACAACCAGATGTAACCTAAGCTAAAAGTTGCAGTTGCATTAGATCTACTCCCTTGACTTACCATCTGTCTAAAGTCTCATATTGTCTGCGTCTACGACAATCAGCCACTATCGTCACCAGCAAACGGTTGAGAATGGTGCCATGTATTAATCTTATTAATTAAGTAATTAAACCACATTAATCTCCATTAATCCTTCTCTAATCCCCTTTCTTGATTACCAATTCTTTCTTATATACATCTGTAGTTCAACTTGCATTTTCCCAATTTTTTGGTAAAATGCCGAGTTTAGTATCCGTAAAAACTCTAGTGGAGGCTTCGTCGTTGCAAATCTCGGTACTCGGTGAGCCACACACCCCGATTTGACCAGAACCTACTAGATCCGAACCCGTTAACCAGAAAATCCAACTCCCCGGCTCCTCTTCGTCCGCCCTCCCCTTCCCCGTCCACTTCACGCGCTAAGCCTTCTCCTGATCGGAGTTTCGACAAGAAGAAATCACCTGCGGAAAAGAGCCTTCTCGACGAATCCTCCCTTGAAAACCTGGATCTCGACCCCTTTTTACTCAAGTTAGCTCGAGATACGATTGCGTCAGGTGAGGGTTCGAACAAGGCCCTTGACTACGTGTTAAGGGCAACGAAGTGTTTTGAGAGGTGTGCAATTAAGGGAGAACCGAGCTTGGATTTGGCGATTAGTTTGAATGTTGTGGCCGCGATTGATTGTAGTTTGGCGAGGTTTGAGGAGGCGGTGTCTGTTTTGGAACAGGTAATTAAAGTGACGAGGTGTCGAGGGGTGAAAAATAAAGTTTTAAAGGTTTGAGATTGTGGGTGGTACATAAAAACAATTTGAGTATAATTTGTAAAAGAATAAAAAGTTTGGATACTAAAATTACAATTATTATTTTTTAATTTTAACATTTTTACTGTTTTTAATTGAAAATCTGACGATACGAGGGTTTTTTCGGACAAAAGGTTTCAAATAGGGGGGCTGTTCTGCGATTTCTAATAGATAGAGGGATATATCGCAAAATGGAAACGTTTATAGGGGGTTTTCTATTATTACCATTTATTTTATATAAAAGAGGTTTTTGTTATTTCAATTTTGAAGTGAATAGGGTCGTTAATTGTCACGTCGATTTGGTATAATGAAAACGTGAATGCAAACTTGCCTTTGTAAGTCAGTTTTCGAAAATGATTAGGTATAGTGAAGACGTGAACGCAAACTTGACACCGTAAGTCAAGTTTAAAAAACGAGTTAGGCTCTTAGAGATTATAATGATATCAAAACGCTTGTGTGCCGTTAAGAAATCCCTCCTTTCTTTAATGTGGTTTCAAACGGTAAATAGGACCAATTTGATCATGTTTCATCTAATATTCCACTCATATTGAGTAATGCTATCTAGTCCTACTAAAGGTTAAATAGCATTACTCTATTATATTTTATTGTCGAGGTCAACGTGAAGGTGGAAAATCAACCGTCACATTACCAATTCCAAATAATTCTCCCATTACATAATTAGGTTAATTCCAAAGTCCCACCATTTTGCTTTTGATAATCGAGACATGACAACAGATTAATATTTTACATGTTATTTACTAAAAAAAATAACCAAGTAGCCTTAAAATTTCTTAAAAACTCTATCAATTTCTTTTCCATTAGATGAGCAGAAAATTATCATTATTGCTTATGGAAAGAAGGCAACAGACATAAACTGGATACTGATAAAAACACATGCACTGTATGCATGAATGTACCAATAATTTTATCTTGGTCTCGTACATTAAATTTAACAACATCCAATTGTAGATGGAGACAAAAGCCATCAATATTGGGAAAAACAAACGTGGCATAAATCGAAATGGAAGAAGAAACCACTGGCCCTTTAAAACCAGTGGCACAATACTGGGGGGAAGAACATTAGGCATGTTATAATTTATGTTGTGAAAATATTACAAATTCGTAAAAATGGTTAGTGATGATTGACTATTGGGAATAAGATATCCTTTTGAAAAAATGAAATTTCATGTGTATGTTTACATTTAAATTGTGTATGTTTGATTGTATGATAGATGTAAATTTTATATAAATATATAATTTTGATGAGACCAAATCCTTGAATTAAAATATTGAGTTCGTGTTAAATTGTTTAATCAAACTTAGTTTCATTCTTATAGTGAAAAATCAAAGTTTCTCATCGGCATCAGTTTGTTAAGTCACTCAAAGTTGCTCGATTATGGATATATATTTATGAATATGTTTATGACTATGAAACATTCAATGTTTTTGAAGTATGAATCGAACTAAACTAAAAAAATTTCTTTGTTGAGTAACTCAAGTAGATGAGATTTTCGAAGCACAATAAGTAAACACATAAGATGTGTGTGACAATGAAATTGCCTACTTGATGACCCAAGAGTTACAAGGAAAACATTAGCGTACTTCATGCCATGGATAAATAATCCACTATATAGAAAATGATACAACAATCTCAAGAAATTTTGGAAGTATAAATCAAAACCAAAAAAATAAAGAACTATTGAAAGTTTTAAACTAGCCGAATTGTTAGACCCAAATTTGGAATTACATAATTAAAAGCAATAAGTCAATTTTTAATTATTTCTAGATGATTAGATCAAACGAGTCAATTTATCGTAAATTTGAATACTACAATAAATAATTAAAGCAGTAAAAAAACACCAAACATGATCATGAAAAATCTCAACTGTGTAAAAAGTCCAGACACTTTACCAATCAATAATCCACTATAAGTCGAAGCAAACTTACATATGGTCCAAACCCGTCTATCCCGTAGAACTTCTAACATCAATTCATATAGTCTCCCTTGATCCTATTGGAGGTGCGCTCCTTCAAAACAAATCTCGACTCCTAATTTATATCTTAGCCATTCTGGACTGCGTACTCCTGACACCATATCTCGACTCTCGATACCTCACTTTAGTCCTCCTGAATTTATTTTTCTGCAATAGCTCCTGACCCCTGGTATCTATTTATCTCCGATGGATTAGGTGGTTTGGTGTTTGACCAAAAGATCTTATGTGTTTTAAAATGTGGTTTAATACGAAACAATATGGCTTGATTAATAAAATATTTTTTGAAATAGTTTATGGATCAAGCAATATGTAGTGGTTGAATCTTGGAATCAATTTATGTTTTGGACCATAAAAAAATTGATCTCTATGAATAAATTTGATTTAACACACTTTAAAAACGTTCATAGGATAGAATATATATAGGGGAAAGTGTTTGAGTAGAAATAGGGATGAAAATCACATGTTTTAAAGCAAATGAGATTCTGGATGTTGACCCGGCGATTCTACTTTTGCCGCTCGAGCGCCGGTTGGTCGATAGGCTAGCAAAATTGCATCCCAGTCGATTTCAACTTCTTCAAGTCCAAATCTTGATCTTCTTCTTGGATTTCTTTAACTTCCTTTTGGACTCTATCAACCATATACTAATTTTACCATAACTTGGACTTTTCTAATCCTAATTTGACTTTGATTAAAAAATAATTAAATCCTAATACAATTCAACTATGATATGATTTTGACAAAGAAAATTGCCAATTACAAATTTATAAATTGTCAATTATATAATTTGGACTTAACAACTATTAACTTCACTCATTTTTGGCTTTCTTGATTTGGTGAGCAATGGGACCAAACCAACAATTTTTTTTTTTTTTTACCATCACTCTCACAACTGCAACTGGACTTCTTAAAAATCGAACGTTGATATGCCTGTTCTATGTGTGGATTCTATATAGCACCAAAAACCAACATTTTCAGACTATAGAAGAACAAAGGTTGGCAAGAACGTAAGTAATGAAGAATCTCCAACAATCTATTAAAGCAGAGCAATGTTAAAAGCAAAGTAAGGATGAATCTTGGAGAGATAAGGTAGCAAAATCTGTAGAGATATTTTGAGAAATAGGAAAGACTATATATTATAGCTTATCTATGCCAAGTAATAATCTGATTTGATGCAAAATATTTCATGAAAATCTGAATTGATAATCAAGGTGTGAATCAAGGCATGAATCAGTGGATTGATTGCATTCAGCTCATTCATTCACATCACATCATAGAGATTTACTGCTCATATTTCTCTTGTAATTTCACCTACAATTTCCTATGCAATTATCTTCTCACCATCATTATTGTATATAGATTAGTTTAAATATGAAAATGTAATTTATCTCTTGTACTCACGTTGAGACTAAATACAGTTAAACATAAAATTTTCAATTACAAATCAAATTTTCTTCTTTGTATCAGAGCTTGTGTGAGCATCAAAAACCCACCTCTTTTCTCAATGACTTCACTTTCTCTCAATGTAGGCAATTTTACCACCTTGAAGTTAAAGAAGGACAACCACCCTTTATGACATGAGCAAGCATTCGCTCTCATCGAAAGTCAAGAAATGGTTGGACCCCTTACTGATTGAAGCAACCACTCTGGCTATGTATGCCATTCCAACCATTGAAAAAACCACTGCTCAAGTTGAGTACATCACTTGGTGTAAATCTGATCGCCTTGTCAGAGGGTGGATCAATGGCAAACTAACTGAAGAGGCTCTTAGTCTTGTTATTGACCTAGACACTGCCAGATTTGCGTGGGACGCACTTAAGGAGGCCTATTCACAAGACTCTCAGGTGAGTTTACACTTCATCGTCAATAACATATCTATGTACATTACCATTGGCAAGCATATTTGCTACTTCAAGGGCATCTGCAATAGTCTTGCAGCAATAGGGAGTCATATACCTGACAATTTTTTTCACTTCTCGCAAGTCTAGGACCAAGATATGAGCCCTTTACTACAACTATGTTGAAGCCTCCATGCCCAGCCTACACGGAATTGGTGTCACTTGTGCAAGGATATGAACAACGTCAAAATTTGTTTAGCACCAACACATCGACTCATCAACTAGCATTCTACGGACAAAAAAAAGCCCTCGAAAATATCATTTTCCAACCGAGGATCTCAAAATTAATTCACCTCCAATGGTCGCAAATTTCGAGCTCATAATTCTAGTCACAACACATCCAACAATACAACATATAACTTATAATCACCAGCCTTCACAGAATAACAACAATCAGGTCTCCATGTCTCTACGACCACCTTCTCCCGACCAATGTCGCATGACACCAGCAGAGAGGGATATTTACCATAATGAGAGTTGCCAATATTGTGGTGTAATGGGTCACACTACTAAGATCTGCTGGTACTTACCTAAGTAATCTGTCCAACATGATGAAATTCCGCAAGCACATGGCTGCTCTTACTCTAGGTAACTCAGTTAATGATAGTTAATGGACATCTGATACAGGTTCTTTTAATCATATAATAGGTAATGCAGGTATGTTGAAAATTTTATGTCCATATTTAGACAGATTTCGTTCTAATTGGAGATGGCTCTTCCCTTCCCATTAAAGTTGTTGGTGATTCATGTATTAAAACTAACGTTGTTATCCTCGCTCTCCATAATGTTCTTCATGTTCCCCATTTAGCAAAAAAATTACTCTCTAGCAGTCAACTCACTGAGTGATCCCTTAAATTCTGAATTTTCTAATGTGGATTTTTGTATGAAGGAATGGGAGACAGGTTAGAAAGTGATGAAACGAAAAAGTAGGGGTGATTTGTATGTCCTTTCCAGTCCTCATGAATGCATTACTCAAATCGATTTAGATCAAGCATTGTAGAAGTATGACATCAACAACTAGGACATCTCAAGCATCCTCACTTCAATTACTTAAGAATAAGAGCTCGATTCAAGTTGAATGAGTTTCAGAAATTACAATTTATTTGTGACAGTTGTCAGTTAGGCAAATTGAGCAAAATGCTGTTTCATTATTCTCAAAACTCTAGCTCAGCTATTTTTAATAAAGTTCATTGTGATTCGTGGGGTCCAGCACCCTTTTTTATCTCTTGAAAAATTTCACGATTATGCTTGTCTGGTAGATGATTTCTCACATTATACGTGGATAATACCTCTCAAAACTAAATCTGATTTTATCGATGCTTAATTGGCTTTTGAGCATTATGTAGCACGACAGTTTGATATAAAATAAAAATATTTGATTCTGATGGAGGTGGTGAATTTGTTAATTCAAGGATCATCTCTCATTTCCAAGTGCAGAGAATGGTCCATCAAATTTCTTGTAGAACAAACAAGCATGTTTGAGCGTCTAATCTGTTAGCTTGGTATGACCGTGCTATTTCATTGTGGTGCACCTTTATACTTACGATTAGAAGCTTTTACACCTATGGTCTTTTTACTAAATCGACTTCCATATTTTGCTATTAATTTTGATACTCCTTAATTTAAGTTGCATGGGGTTCACCCTTCTTACTCTTTCTTGTGAGTATTTGGTTCCAAATGTTTTCCATATACTTGGGACACACGCATAAGCAAATTTAATCCTAAAATTGTACGTTGTGTTTTGTGGGATATAGTGACAGGCACAAATGATACAAATGCTTTCACCTATCTAGTCAAAAGATGTTATTCTCTTGACATGTAGTCTTCAATGAAACCAATTTTCCATTTTAGAAGTTACATGAACATACTGGAATTTGGATTAGCATTTTTGACTCATGGCTTACCTTACCTTTTTAGCAAGCTGACTCGCAGATGTTGTCTACTGAAGCTAATGACACATATTCTTCCTTCACTTTGCTGCCGAGTTTGGTACCTCATGATGTTTCAATGAATACAACTACTGGACAATCACTCTCCCAAGCGCCATTGCAGTCACATCTCCCCTAGATAGTTCTTTGTTAAGTGTGAATGAAAGCCCAACTCCACCAGTGTCTCCTACACATGAAAATCAAACGACAAGTCTATGAGATGACATTGCAATGTGCTCAACCCAAGATCAGGACTCCAGGACTGTTGAAGTTTTGCGCCACTTGAGCCTGAACGAATGGTTTGAAGTTTTGCATCCACTTGTCTGGATGAATGGTTTGAAGTTGAGGAAGAAAAATATCCCCAATACGAGAGTTGATATGAGCGATTTTTATGTTGAATTGACTATTGATTAAATTTAAAAAAATGAATTACATGTTGGAAAGTTTTAGTTTATGTTTCATTAATAAATCCAAGTACACCTTGAATAATCACCAGCAATAGTTAAAAAGAAACGTGATCCATTTTTAGATGGTATAAAGAAAGAAGCCCATATGCCAACATGAATACATTCAAAATAATGAAACGGACAAGATGTACTTTGAGAAAAAGAAAGACGAGATTATTTAGCGTGTGAAAATACATCACAAATAAAATCTTTATTTGCAATAATAATTGGAAAATTTTTAACAGTGAAATCAAAACGAGACCCAGAAGGATGACCAAAGCAAGAATGTCATAGGTCAAATTTATTACAATGCTTGAAAGAAAAGCAGAATTAAAGTGTAAATCTGCATCTACATAAAAAAAATGACCATTTTGAGCACTAATATTTTTCTTCGTTACTCGATTCTGAAATATACATCTAGAGGATGAAAAAATTACATCACAATTTGTTGACTTTGTTAATTGTGATATAGATAATAAATTGGATTTAAATGACGGAATATGAATTACATTCATGAGAGTAAGTGATGACGAAAAATGAACCGTGCCTATGTGTCATATGCGCTTGAGAACCATCAAACAATTGAACGGATACACTTATATAAATGGTATAATATGATAAAAATGAAAGAGATGTACATATTTGATTAGAAGCACCCAAATCGATAATCCAATTAGAGGATAGACAAGTAATAATTGTACCTGCCAAATTGACTAATGATCCATCAGATTTCTCTTTGGCTAGAAGTGCAAGAAGCTTGTTATATTGTTTAGTTGTCAACTAACTAGCAAAAGTAGTGAAAGTAGATGGCGACGTGTTTATCTCACAAAAAGGAAGTTGGCACTTTCCAGAAGGCTAAAATGGTGGTTTAGACACTTGAAGCACTTTCGAATCAATTGTAGAAATTGTTCGAATATTAATTTCTTGTTGTTTTTCTTCTTAACGTACCAAATTATAGACACGATGAATTGAAAGAAACGGCTCCATCAAGAGAATTTGACTGTGAATAGTTGAAAAATGATCATGGAGTCTCTAAAGACACTCCATGGCACGATCTTTATTTTATTGATCAACAATGTTTTTAGCATTACCACATATACATGGAGTGACGGAGATAACGAAATTGAGTTCTTCCATATAGATTTAAGTTGTGTAAAATATAATGAAACAGACATGCCTTCCTGCTTGAGGAAAGAAAATTGATTGTTTTAATTGATAGATTTTAAGAGCGTTTGATTGAAGAAAAGATCCTTCAGATTCATCCAAATTTGTGCTACAGTTTCAGCATAAAGATACTGATGTAGGAGGGTCCGAGTAAGACGTTGAGTTGTCAGATAACACGTTAATAGCTCTAAAGAATCACGAGTTGGCGGATCGCACGAGTTGGCGGATCGGCGCAAGGATGGCAAGTGATCGGGTAATTTTGGTGATTATGATGTATTTCGATAATTTGGCCATAACTTTGGCTACGGTTATCAGAATCGTGATTATGACCACAATTCGGAAAGCTTGTTTCGGCGCGAACGTCGTGGTCACCGAGCTTCGCTCGATGTGTGCGGATTTCGATCTCAAATTTCACTGTTTTCTCTTTCGAATTATTTTTTAAGTTAAATTTTGTTATTTTTGGTAATAATTCGATTGCATCTTTGGANTGTGGACTTATTTTCATTATTGCTGAATATAATAAAATTTCTTAAACTTCAGAGATGTTTTCTCTACGTTTTTCGACATTAATCTTGTGTTCTTCCCTGTGAATTTCTTGGTAACACTAGCTTGCAGAATAATCACTATTTTGTTCGGCGTCAGATACTTGGACGGATCTCAGATGAGACAAAATTAAGAATCCAACTTCTAACCAAATCATTACAATGTTCCCAGTTGGAAACATCATCTGTCTCCTTTAGATTGGGAGTGACCCATCAACAAAATTAAGTTTGCTTTTTGCACAGAGTGTCATTGTTACCGCATGACTCCATGATCCATAATTGCCTCCTATCAATGGAGGTGTAATAAGAATGGATGTAGAGGGGCTTCTGAGTAATGAATGGCATAAGAGTTTGATTTGATAGGTGATAATGATGATGATGATGGTGTGATGTTGGTGGCAAAATTTTCATCAGATATGGTGAAATAAAAAATGAATATGAGGCTGGAAAATGAAATTGTTTACAACTCTGATACCATGTGAAAATAGTTATCACAAAACAAGAAGAAGAAAACATTTTAAGAAGTATTTGTCCGTATGCTTGTCTAAGGAAATTAAAGTATCTGAGTTGTTGATATCCCTACTGTCGATGATAACATTTAAAAACTACATAAAGCCACTTTAGTACTTTGTATATGGTGGAAAATGCATTTAAGGCGTGTTTGTGACACATAATTTAGATAGGAATGGACATCAAATATTCACAAATATTAGTTTATTTTACTTCTTTAGTAGAGTCCAATTTATCGTGCAGAACATGCCAGAAAATGTTCACATATAACGAAGAATTATATACACGCGCATAATTCCTTCACCAAGTGGACTAACGACATTTACGAAAATATGAAATTTTCAGATGAGTTGATATCTAAAATTGGGCCTACTCAATTTGTGGCCCGACGAAAAGAAAATATTGGGCCACTCTTAACTAATATTGAGCCCAGAAAGAGTATCTATTGGGTCATTAGATTTCGACTGTTAAGACACTGACGGTAATTCCACTCATCTGAGACTACTCCTGCCTTTAGATCGTAAAGATATTCGTAGGTGTCTTCAGTTTAAGCTTCGCGCACAAACCCGAATATGACGAAATTCAGGAAGCTTAATCGACCTACAGGTCATCGGATGTCTATGCTCAGGTAATACTAATGATTTCTCTTTTCTTTTCTTTTTCTTCTATTATTTGGGTTTTTTTTTTCCTTTGAATCTTTTAAGGTTTTAATTTCGTTCACAGGACAATGGTATCGCAGTTGGTGAAACATGAGCGAATTGAAACAACTGTTGCTAAGGTAGTTGTTTTTACTTGTAAGTTTTAAAATACCATTTGTGAGTTTAGGGTTTTACGTGGGTTTTAGTGTATATTTAATTAAAAATATAATCTTTTTAGTAATGTATTTGCAGTCTTACCGATTGTTTTGGAGTATACCCTGAAGAGAATAACTATTTTTAAATTATCAGATATGGGCATCTGAAAGAAAATCTGTGTCTTTTGTATAATCGGAGCTTTGATGTTTAATTGAAAAATGTAATATAAATGTACTTCAGTTTCTAATAATTTTCGTTTATGGCTGCCACTACTTCCTCAAATAATTAGATGATAAAAAGGATAAAAGAATGTTTTCTATTCTGTGGAAATGATCATCGTATTCTGTATAAATGATCATCTTTCGCAGATACTGAAGTCATATTTCGTGATTTTTTAGCATTATTAAAACGTATGTACAAATCAAGAGGTTGGTTTTATATATTTCATTTTCACTATTCTCGTTTCTTTTTTAGTACTTTGGGCTTCATTATTGATTGCACGAATTGCTATGTTTAATTTCTTTCCTTTTCCTTTTGTGTTATCTTATTTGTAGGCGAAGGAAGTCCGGAGGCTTGCTGATAATATGGTACAGCTTGGGAAAGAGGTGTGTATTTCCTCTGCTCAGATTCAAATGAGTTTATTGATTCAGATTCTGATGACAAGTTATTAAGTTGAGTTGGTTCTATCTTTTGAAATCCATTTCTTTCATCGTTAAACTAATCTAATTTGATAGTATGCAATTAAATTGTGTAACTAGGGTCATTATGTAATGTTAACAATGATATTATGATTTTGAGATTCATGAATCGGCTGTCATTTCAAATCTGGTAGAAGATTAGCACACTTTGGGCAATCCGATTTGCTCAAGTTATCGTACACTTTATGACATAGATAGAAACCTTGCTGGATTCTTGGGAAGATCCTTTACAGAGCGAGGTGAAAATTCAACAATTCAAAGAAAATAATTAATCATAGATAGAAACCTTGCTGGATTCTTGGGAAAAAGAACGATTTTTGCATCAAAATTTGAATTAATATATTATGGATATAATGAATATACACCTCTTTGATAAGTTAGTTGATCAACCTGCATGAAAGGAGTGCTCTATACGACTATGAACTATCGCTTTCATCTGTTTACTAAAGCATGTTTCAACAAACTTTTCTGTAGAATGTAAGCCCAGAAAACAATTTAGAGAAAAAGTCTGATTCTATTCGAACTCCATGATGATGAGTTGACAAATAACAATCTACTTTATGCTTTCTAGAATAGTGGAAAACCAGTAGTGCTTCTTTTCTGAAGACAGAATTTTCATGATATATGTACCTAGTTATTTTGTTTTATTGTTTAGTTATTTTTTAACACAAATACCAAATTACTATAGGGTACTCTCTGTGCTGCAAGGCGTGCTGCTGCCTTTGTACGTGGTGATGATGTCCTCCACAAGTTATTCACGGAATTGTCTTATCGATACAAGTGAATCTCAAACCTGTTAACTTTTCAGTGTTTTTTTTACTTCTCCTTGCGATATAAATTGGACGTTTCTCATTAACAGAGATAGAGCTGGTGGATACACGAGATTACTTCGAACCCGAATTCGAGTTGGTGATGCTGCACCAATGGCCTATATTGAGTATGTCTTTTGTTTAACTAATTCTTTATCCTGTACGGAGGCACTAGCTTGCCATCTGTTTGCATATTAATGATTGAGCTTTTAGAGTCATAAGAAGTTTCATATTTCACGAATCATAGAGAGAAAATCTTTATAGCACTTCTGAATATATCCATGGTACAGCTCATATTTATGAATGCATTATGATATATTTCCCTGTTTGGGTGCTTTTTGGTTTCATTTGGCAGGTTTATAGATAGAGAAAATGAACTTAGACAATCTAAACCGCCAACTCCGCAGCCTTCTCAGAGGACTCCCTTGGATCCTTGGACAAGATCTCGACTTACGAGACAATTAGCACCACCTAAAGAGGAGAAAAGCTCTGAAGCTGAGAATTAAAATACAATCATTTTGAAATGTAAGACAGGCTTTGTTTTCATCTTTCTATTTAATATGTGGCCTTCTGTAATTCCGTGAAGGTGAAACTTTTTCTTCCTCATTTGCAGCAAGTGAAATAATGAAGATTTGGATTTTTAGCCCCTATTTGTCTCCCATTCTTTCAAAACCCGTCTATATACAGATGCTGCAGCATACTTAGCAGAAGGAAAGGAAAAGAAAATATTTAGAATTACAAAGATGCTTAAAGGTTTTGGCATATGCATTTTGGTAGTGATGTATGGCTTGACTAGATTCAAGGAGTTCATATCAGTAACAATTGTTCTTGTTAATACTTCATTGTGCTAGAACTTGAGGCCCAAAGAATGAATCGTTCACAACTAAACACTTTTCTAGCTCCATTCCCAATTTTAAGCTACTGCGTGTGTGCACTTCTGTGTGGGCGCGCGTGCCAAATGAGGAACAAATTGGTCCATTGTGGCATGTTTCTGAGGTGGCAACACTATTTTGAGGCACACCAGTCTAGCCTACTGTACTTAAAATTATCTGGATTGGTCTAGCATGGCTTGTGCTGAGTCCACAGGCCTATTGCACGTCCATTAGGCTAGTCCATGTCTAAAGCATGGCACTTGGGACGCAATTTTACACACTTGATCAGGCTGTAGTTGGTAAGTACCAGCTTCTTGCTTCAATCATGAGGTGACTGACTAGATTTTCCTTTTTAAAGTAGCCTAGTGAATCATTATAGCACAAGAAGAGAGTATAGGCTTGATGATTGTGTTTAAAAGTGGGCAATCACATTGCAAGTTAACTAACCCAAAAAGAAAAATACATAATTGAATTTGAGAATTGACCATACAAGTGACTCGGTCAAGGCACGCCTACATTATCATCAAATTGTCTTTTAATGTAAAAAGGCCAAAGCCAAAATACAAATTCCGGATTGTTTTGCTTTCAATACAAAATACATACGGTGTCACGTCTTTATAGTATTCTCTCAACCTTATTCCCCTTTTCTTTCATTTTCTAGTATTTATTTTATTGCAAGTCTGTTTAAATCTTAATTCCCAAGATCGAATGTCCTGTCCATCCAATAGGGGATTTAAAGTTTGGGCGAAGGGAGTTTAAAGAAATTTACAGCAGGATACGAAATCGTATAAATTTTTTGGCCAAAGAGAGTGTGTGTGTGTGTGTGTTCTTTTGTAAATATTTGAAGATGGCTGAGGATAATTATACTTGTCATATAAAATATTTATGTATTTTGAAGTAGTTGTGTACAAGTACAAATACAAATACATTGGGATGGAGTAACTGAGTGAAATTCTTGGCGATAGGTGCAAGGCTTCAGTCATACAAGGATGTCCCACCCTCTGTTTGTTTCAGAAAGCAGCTCAGTTGTTATATTGCCAAGTGTGATGCTTTTCATTTGTCCAAAAATCTCTTCATTTTTTTTTTCCTTTTTCTGTTTTTGGATTTGCTTACTGGCCGGTCAAGACTTGAAAGCTTAAAAGCTCATATTTGTAATTGTCATTACAA
>CAIGRB010115892.1:0-13564 GCA_903798255.1 Fraxinus quadrangulata
ATTAAAAAATTAAAATTAAAAAATGATGAAAATTTTTACTACATCATGATATATAATATTCTTGAACTTGTGTGTTGTGATCATGCATGGGTTTAATCGATTAGCTGTAATATAGTTTTCATTACTTAGGCTATTTATGGAGTACTTAGTATATGTGTCTTCATGTACCATTTGCACTGCACAATATGCTATTATTAGTGAGACTCTACCGCGTGTATGAGATTTGGAATGTCAATCACATATTAGTAAGGTGACCTTGAACATTAATTGATCGTATATATTAGACCTAAACTCAAGTTTATCCCTGGCATTGAAAAAAAAAAGTGAGCTCAATATCTTATATTTTTCTTCGGAGCCTATTTAACTTGAGCTATTAAGCCAGTAAAGTTTCTCATAACTTGGTGCTTATGGTCAACTGACTTGAGTTAATCGATCTAAAACTCGTTAAATGGGTCATTTTAGTCGATTAATGAAGAAAAGTCTACACTTAAGATGAGAAAAAGAATAATGAGTTTCGTATATTAACTGTTTTGTGTGCTTGTTCACATACAAAAAAAAAGGTCGAACAAAAAATCAAAAAATGAAAAAATAATCTTTTCGAATCAAAAGTACTCAAAGAGATAATATTTCTATTTATACTTGGAACATGTCTCGCTAAACCAAGTGTTCGGACCGTCCCATCAAATATTTTGATTCTGACCTTACCAATATAGCTATTTTACAAGGCTCATTATTTTTCATCACCACGGAATCCCTTGTAAGTGTTTCATATGAAAAGAACAATCTCGATTAGAACATATGTGAAAAGTGAAAGCCACATCAAGAATCCAATCTTTGTCAGGTTTTGAGTCACAGTTAGAAATCACCAAAAGATTTCCATCACTATAGTCTTTTGCAAAACTGACATCACCAAAATTTACTATTACGATCCAAAAGCAAAATCTCAAATTTTATAGTTGACATCCCTGAAACAATTGACCTTGTTCAAACATCACTTTAATAACCAATTTGATTCTCCCAAGAACTGCCAAAACACATTGGCTTTTATACTAATTTTTTGATAATCTGGTCAAATAATAAAGACGAGAAGATAAGAACGATATGAAAAATAATGGATAATACAAGAACACTAGATTTATGTAGAAGAAGAGGATAATTTCAATATACTAAGAAACTAAAATTGTTTTACAAGACTTGATACTCTCAATCTAAATCTAAACAATCCTCTTAAGTTTCTAATGTATACAACAATGAGCTTATTGTTAGTTGAACCTTATTAAGAGCTATACCTTGTGGAGTATATGTAGGAGCTCAATCTTAGAGTTTTGGATGATGTGGAGCACAAAAAATTTGGTAGAAATGAACAAGGAAACGAATTCTTCTTGTCAGGTGGCGTTGCTCACTGCCTCTTCTTGTGCAACGGCTCCTAGGCACCATGACCCGGCACCCCGTCTCCATCCCAATGCTTCCAAACACTTTTTCATACATTCCAAAGTCCTTTTTCTCAATCAAACTCCCAATCAATGATGAAATTTACTCCTTTATCAATTTGGACTTCTAAACTAAAACTATCTAGGCCTCCTCCATAAATCAAGCTTCTAAATCATATGAAATTTGAGTAACAACCTAACAAAAATTAACCATTTAAGAATAATAATCACCACAATTAAGAACCAAAACACTTTTGAAAACTCATAGAAAGTTGAAAAGAAAATAAGGTTGGACTCAAAATAAGAAATTAAATGCATATCACAAAGATACAATAATTAAAAAAAACACAATTGGAGAACAACTAGAAATCAAAGAAAATTCTCTTTTTAAAAAAAAAATACAAACAATACAAAAATTCCTATTTTCCAATTAAATCACTGCACGCGAAAAAATAGGCGGTTCATAGAAAAAATTCAAAACTCTTTTGCAATATTTTTGGCACGAGTGAGCAATCTATTCACTCTTCTTGCAATATTCACAGTGAATTAAAAATTAATACCTCCAATTAGGATTTTTTTTCCAAAGAAGAAGGGAATAAGAATTGTGTTGGAGTTTGATTAGGATTGGGTTGGTTAATTAATAAGAGAAACAAAAGTCTTATTGGTTTGGAAGTCCGATTGAAAAGAGGATCAAAATTCATCAATGACTGGAAGTTTGATTAGTAAAATACTTTGGATAATTGAAGATTTGATTTTGGAGTTTTGGACAGCAAGTCAGAAACGGTGAAATTTGGCCTGAAAAAATAGTGCCCTAATACACTCGAGTGTTGCAACTGTTGTTAGCTCACCGTAATCCTGTTGCTCTAGTGTCATGTGATCCGGCTTGAAAATCCTTTTTTTATTCCGATTAGTTTCTTGTATTGTATTTCATCCAAAACACTTGTGATGAGTTCCTATATATACTCCACGTGATGTATCACTATAATACTGGAGAGCATAGTAAAACATTATATAGTATTGAGAGAACTTCAAAGTGAGATGACCTAGGTTATAGAGAGAAAGACTCGTATATTTTGAGATAGGTTGAGATTCTTGCGAGATACTTTTATACTTCTTTTCTATTGATTATAGTGAATTCTCCATTTCTACCCGTAGTTTTTCCTTATTTGGATTTTCACATAAATCTTGTGCTATTGTGTGATCTGTTCATCTTGCTCATATTTCTCAGCTTTAATATTCATAACAAGTGGTATAAGTTCTATTACCAGATTATTGCAAATTGGCTCAATTTATAACAATTGATATCAGAGCTAAGGATTGAAGTTCTTGGGGAAATCAATTTAGTCTTGCATTAAAGCAAGATTTGATCAACGAGGATTGATTGGTTCAGGATGGCAGTATGAAGTTTGAAATTTTGCTTTGGATTGTACCACTAGATTTTCTTTTTGGCAAATCAATATGCAAGCAGTGCTCGCCTAATTGGATTTGGATGATGCTTTATTGGGGCTTAATAGAATGTCCAAAACTTTGACATTAGAGGAGAAGTAGCATAAGGATCGGAAGGCCCGATCATAAATGCATCTTCATCTTCAAATCAAATTCTTCAGGACATGGTAAAGGAAAAAATCGTCATTGCATTATGGTTGAAATTAGAGCAACTATGCATGAGTCAGAGTCTAACCAACAAATTGTATCTAAAATAGGGCTTATATTCTCATTGCATGACAAAAGATGGATATTTGGAAGATCATCTATCTATATTTAAGAAAATTGTCGCTAATTTGGAGATCATAAAGGTCAAGTACAATGAAGAGGACTTATGGTTGATTTTGCTATGTTCGTTGCCCGCTTCATATATAACATTCAGGGACACCATCTTGTGTAGTCGAGATAATCTCACCGTTGACGAGATTTATGACGCTCTTTATTTTAGAAAGAAGATAAAGCAACTGATTAGATCGGAGGCCTAAGCATCAGATCTTATTTTTCGTGAACGGAATTTGGGTGGTCATGGAAGAGACATTATTCTATTATTTCTACAAGAATAAGGGTGACAAGATACACTGTCTGAAGTAGCAGAATAAGAATAAATCAGTTGTTACATATCAGAAGGGATAACCTGGTAATTCCTATGAAACAAGTCTTGTAGAAGAAAACTATAGTGATGGAGGTCTTTTGGTGATTTCTGAAGGTGACTCGAAACCTGGTGATGTTTGGATTCTTGATATAACGTGCACTTTTCATATGTCTTCTAACAGGGATTGGTTTTCAACATATGAAACTGTTACTAGGGGTTCCATGGCGATGGGAAACAATTCACCTTGTAACATAGTTGGTATTGGTAAGATCAGAATTATGATGTTTACTGGAAAAGTCAGGACACTTAGTGAAATCAAACATGTTCCTACTTTGAATAGAAATATTTTCTCATTGAATACTCTCGACTTAAAAGGATACAGGAATACCGGTAGAAGTGGAGTTCTAAAAGTTAGCAAGGGTTCCGGTTGTGCTAAATGGATAGAAAAGGTCCTAATTATATATGTTTGGAAGGTTCGACGATCACTTTGGATGTAGCTGCGGCTTATGATTCAATAAGCGGTAACTCTGATAGAGTTGGTTGTGATCGTATTGTTCGTGGTGATTTAAACAATGATATTGAAGAACTTGCCACTAGTTCAGGTGGAGCTAGTTTTGATCTTGATGATTGTGTGGCTCGTGGTAATTCGAGCAAGTTTAGCAACTCAGGTGGAGTTAGAAATGAACATAATAATTCAAAAAGGTTTGGGCCCAAGGTAGTTCTAAGGTAAGCAGGGCTTGGATTTTATTCACAATTGTTGAATATTCTCGTAGGAGCATGGTGGAAGATATGGAGTTTAAGTACTCTGTTTGGAGCATTGCTTGAAGAATAATTATTTGCATTGGAGTTTGTGTCGGGTGGAGATTGTTAGGGTATGACCTAAATTTCTATTTGGATTAGGATTGGGTTGGTTAATTGATAAGAGGAATAAAAGTCTTCTTGGTTTGGAAGTCCGGTCGAAAAGGGGATCAAAGTTCATCAAGGATTGGAAGTTTGATCGGTAAAAGGACTTTGAATAGTTGAAGACTTGGTTTTGGGGTTTTGTCTAGGAAGTAAGTGCCCAAGCGCTTGGTTCGGGGCGCCCAAACGCTCATAATGAAAGAAACGGCAAAATTGGCCTGAGAAGCAGTGTCCTAGACCACCACTCACTTACCTTAAGCTTGCCGCTCGAGCGACAGTGTGTTTCGACTGGAGAATTCTTTTTTGATTTCGAATCATTTCTTGTATTGTATTTTATTTAAACCACTTGTAGTGAGTTCCTATAAATACTCCACGTTATGTGTCACCTTAATAACCTTCTGAGAGCATAGCAAAATATTATATAGCATTGAGAGAACATCAAAGTGAGATAATCTAGATTATAGAGAGAGACTCGTATATTTTGAGATATGTTGAAAGTCTTATGAGATCATTTTGTACTTCTTCTATTGATTATAGTGAATTCTTCACATTTGCCCGTGGTTTTTCCTGGATTTGGGTTTTCATGTAAATCTTGTATTCTTTTGTGATTATTTTCATATTGCTTATATTTCTCGGCTTTAATATTAATAACAAGTGGTGTAAATTCTATCATCAATTATTAAAAATTGGCTCAATTTATAACAAATTGCATAAATTGGAAGGAATTGGGCATACCTCGAAGACGACTTGTAGGACTCACAATCTACTAAACTTTGTAAACACTTCAGACAAATAGCACAAAATCAGAGGAAATAAAAAGTTTAGCGCCGAGAGATGCAATAGATTTGTTGAGATAGAGGAGAAAAGAAGGAAATAGTTCAGCAATAGGAGGCAGGAGAGTGTATGAAATAAGGAAAATATTTTTTTGTATATAACTATTTACATAATGATAAGATGTCAAAATATAAGTGGAGAAATTATTTGATTTATAATATTTGATATAATTGAATCTTGTCACATATTTTGTTGGTAAATCATATGTATAAATTATTATGCACATGTAACATAATCCATGAAATAATGGGCTGAAACCTTAATTTTCATGCTTAATTAAAGTGGGTTGAATGCTGCTATTATATTAATTCAAGTATAAAATTTATTTAGCAATGTCACAATTAAATCTTATAAAACTAGAAAATGGTGTAGTGTATTTGCAAGTGTATGAATGTAATCATATTATATATCATTTTTAAAGTAGCAGTCAAATAATATAAAAATAAATCTATATTGTAAAATATACAATTGCGTGTTTGTGCATAAAAATTATAGTTTGCTATGTACTTGTTCATTAGTTTATGAAAAATAGTAGAATAGACACGTCATTTTGTTCATCACAAAGACGGATAACGATTACTGTGGACGTCATGATTTGTTTTTCCAACATCCCTATGAGGTAAAGCATTGACAAATAATGGAGTCGCAATTTTTTTCATTCATTCCAATAATTTTTAGCGATAAATATATGTTGTCAAAAAAAAGTAGACCCAATTGACTCACGAAACTTTGTTGCTATAAGTTTCTCATCAAAAAATATTTTGGCGCCATACTCCTTGTCATGTTTTGGCAAAAATCTTTATTTTTCGTTGTGTCTTTTGACATTTTACGACAACTTTTATGTCGCCACAGATTTTTTTGTACTCATTTTTACCCCCATTTTTTTTTGCCACAACCTTTAAATACTTATCGTGTTAAATCTCTTATTACGACATACTTTTATATATCACAATATATCTTATTGTTAAATCACAATTTTGTTGTAGTAGATTATTCGAAAATATTTATCTAATTTAAAATTTTCAGGAGTAATAACTCAATATTCTTGTAAAATACAATATTTTTGAAGTTATAATCTTTAGAAGCAAGTCATATTCTGCTAAAATATCGACATAATATAAATATTTGCATCCTCAAAATCAATAACATATAAATATAAAATTATGCTCTTCGGAAATCGTTGATTATACAAACAAAAGGTTTCACAAATATGATATTAATGCAATAAAAAGACTTTTAAAGAATATGCTTAGTTGAATTTGATATAGTAGACTTAAAAAACTTTATAAATGCGATAGTCATATTATGAATTATAATTCAAATTTGAAAGTTTTAGAGAACTTTGAATAGTTGACAAATTTTATATTTTTCAAAGAAATATTTTATTAGTACTTTAAAAATGTACAATTTTTCAGATAATTCAAAATTTGCTATTGTTCACAGTCATTTTCGCAAATGAATCGTTGAATTTTGACCTTAACCGTTCAGTTTAAAGAACAATGAATAGTGAACTATTTGTTTAAATTTCACAAAGATCGAACCACAATCATCGAGATATCAATGTTTAATCACAACTTCACAGATTTTCTTGATTCTACTAATCTACATTATTGATCATATATTCTCTTTTTATTTTGGATGAGCTCCATCATACTCATAACGTGTTATAAAGTTATAAAAAATACAAGAACAAAAAGAGAAAATAAGGAAAAAAAGAAGAAGGTAAAACTCAAGTGTTTCTTTTAGGGTACATTTGATAACGAGAATGGAATTTGCATGAAAAGAAAATATATTTTAGGTAATTCGCTTGCCTAGAACTTATTTGTATGGAAATTAGTAATTAAATTTATTTGATTAATATAGTTTTCAACTTACAAAATATTAGATGAGAGAGGTTGGATAGATGAGAAAGAGAAAGAGACAATGAATATTTTGGAAAATAAAAGTTACCTCTCTCTACAGGAAAAAATTTCGTTATTTTCAAGAAAAATATAGTTACGTGACCAAAAGTAGGAAAATATTATTTCTAGAAAAAATTGTCGATCAAGCACCACAAAAATAAGAAATTAGGTGGAAAAAATACACTTTCGATATTGACAATCAAACGCATCATTAGATTTATTGGTACAAAATTCTCTAACCTTTGACCGTATGGTGTAATATCCTCGTATCTTTTCAGAAAAATTTCCTTATATAACTTTTGAGGTGTGAGGGCATCTTTATCATCCAATTTCGTTGATTTAGGCATTAAAAACAATAAAAACTGTCAAAATTAGAAATGAATAATTGAAGCTGTAATGCCAAACTTTTTTTATTTTTCAAGTTATACCCAATTTTTTTTATTTGTGCCACCCATAATCGTAAACCTTTAAAACAATAAAACTTTATCTTCTTCCCTAATTTTAAAGGGTAAAATGATAATTTTATATTATTTTATATAAAATAATTAAAATTAAAGATTAAAAAAATAAAAAAGAAAAAAAAAATCTGTACCCCACCTATTCCTACCCTACCCTATCCTTTCCCATCTTCTACACTTCATCTTCTTCCCCAATTTCCCCTCCCCACGGTTCATTCCATAGAAGGTTGCATAGTGTAATCTATGTAGTCTACTACAAATTCACCAGACAATGGAAGGCTAAGAATTGTTTGGCTTTGGTTGTTGCACAAAATGTCGAAGCTCGGGTACCCACAACGCCTTGGATGCCTCATGCCGGCCTATCAGTCGGAACGGGAAGCGGGTTCGCCCATGAACACTATCACAAGATGCAGTGCGACAAGTATCGTCGCATAAAACTGGTTGGGTAAAGGAGAAGAGTAAGAACAAGAAGAACGGTGCTAAGGTTTCCATATGGTTTAACAAACAAAATCCTACACAGTTTTCGCTAGCAAAGTTCTCTTCGGAATAAATACAAACGCCTTATGACAGATTCCTAGTGTGCAGGCTTTTTAGTCAGTTTGGAAAAACACAGATTCTTTGGGAGTGGGAGAGGAGGTATTTGATTTAGCACGTAAGAATTGATTTTTGGACAATTTATTTAAAGTTTAACAGTGCCAAGAAAATTTGTGCCAATCAAATTAGGCTATTTGGTACTTGGACTTTCTAGACAAGTAGAACTTCATTTTCAGATCAAGAAAAAGGAGCCCTGATTCATGAATATTATTTCAAAATTCCTTAATTTTTTTTTTTTACATTTTCATTTTCAACCATACATTCACACAATAAAATATTCTACATATAAATTCAAAAAAATTTCCTACCTTCTTAATTACACATTCTTAAAAAAAATCTCTATTCAAAACTTCATTTTATCTAAACAATGGTTGTTAAACATGGCTAAGAAAACTTGAAGAAATTGATTGAGAGGGTTCAAAGAAATCAACTATAATGCACGAAATAAATTACTTTATATGAAATAATATAAAATTATCATTTTACCCTTTAAAATTGGAAAATAAGATAAAGTTTTAAAAGTTTGGGATTGTGAGTGATACAAATAAGAAATTTGAAAATAATCTGCAAAACTAAAAAAGTTTCCGATCACAACTACAGTTATTCATTTTTAATGGGCAATTTTATTTTATTTTTTTTACTATTTTTAACATCTAAAGTTCCATTTCTAAAAGAACATTTAAAGGGTTTTTCGCCAATCTTATATAATAACTGTATTGACATATTGTACACTAAGGTCAAGGTTTTGCACCAGTAAGTCTTCTTTTATTTTAACAATGACCCTATATATGAAGTTTCGGTAAGAGTTACCATCCGAATAGAATATGTAATTTCATAACAATAAAGTATTTATAAATTGTATGTTGTTAGAATAATAACTTGACGTAATTAGTGTAGATTACTTGAATTCAAGTTATCTCCCATTTAAGCTCTAGTTTCTAAAAAACTCATTTTTTAATCACACATTATTTCAATAAAATAATTTTATACAAAAAAATTTATAATTTTTTCCTAATTTTTAATTACACATTTTTCAAAAAATTACTATTATAAAGACATTATTTGGTATTCATTATTTTCAAAATATATTTTTCTCTTTCTTATTTTCAATCATACTTTATTCAATAAAATTATATTACATGCAAATCTAAATTTTTTTNGAGTTGAAATAAAAAACGATGGATTGAGCAAGTGGCAATCGATGGTGATATATCCATTTATCAATATTTACACTTGTCCCACTTTCTAGGTTGTTGTACAATGTGATATTCATTATTTTCAAAATATATTTTTTTCTCCCTTATTTTTAACTACGCATTTTTCAATAAAATAATATTATATAAAAATAAAAAATATTTCTTTATTTTTTAAGAGTCATGCTTGATGTACACTCAAAATGTACATCAAACATGACACGGGTTCACTGTCCCTCTTCACAATAAGGGACATATTATTTTATTTGGATGTGGACCACTCTCCTCATGTGAGGGGAGTGCCAAACTTATTGTACACAAAAGTGTACAACAAGAATTATTCATTTTTAACTATACATTGATAAATAAAGGGAGTGTCAAACTTGTTGTATACAAAAGTGTACAACAAAAATTATTCATTTTTTAACTACACATTCTCTATCCAATCACCATTCTATAAAAAAAAAAAAAAAAGGGTTCAAACATATTTTTCTAAAAATAATTGGGGCTCAAATAAATCCTTTACTAATTGTACATGGGATGTTGGTATTTTTGACAGTAAAGGAGAAGTTTGAGACAGCACCTTGGGGTCTCAATTCTTACGTTTGAGCATTAAAACGCAAAATTTGATGACCTCTTTACCAGTTGTACTTCACCTCTTCAACTTGCAGCGCACGATCATTGATTGTAGAAACCCTCACAAAACCTCTGTTCCAACAACTGTAATAAATGCTAACTAAACAACAGAAGAAGATTCCCATCACCGCCGAGGTAGTCGACCTTGATAGCAGCGACGATGAAGGCGCCGCCGTCGCAGAATTTTCAAAAAATGTCAACAAACCATCAAATAACGCAACTATACAAAGCAAACCATCGAATGGTCAACCTGCCGACCCAATTAATAACGAATCCAGAAGTTTCTGGAAAGCTGGCGCCTATGAAATTGGCCCTTCTAAATCTACTTTATTTCAAGGTGGGTTCATTTTTTTAAATTTTATTCGAGTACAAGGGTGTGTTTGAGCACATTATTTTGGAAGAATATATTTTGAAATAGTAGATTTGGAAGCTGGCTGGTTGAAAAAAAGAAGGAAAAATGATTGATGGGATGTAAAATATTATTTTATTGAGGTGGGTGTTGTTGAAAATAAATAGAAGAATTAAAATTTTAATGTGGGGCTAAGGGTATGTAAAATGTTTAGTTATTTCCTTTCTGGGTTTTTGGATTTTGTAACTGCAGGTGATTTGGAGCATGCTCGTGTTCACCCGAAGTTTCTGCATTCAAATGCGACTTCTCATAAATGGGCCTTTGGGGGTAATATTACTGCTTTAAGCTTGTTCTTATTGTTCAAGTATGAGAATAATTGAATTGAGTTGGTTTCATTAGGATTATCTGCCTGCATTATCAAAATTGGAGTAGAATTGAACAGAAAATAATGTTTCATGCATCCTCTCTGCCAAGTATTAAGCTAGTTTTATGATTTACAGGAGTATAAGTTAATCAATATTTGGCATATTAGCATAGGGAATAAATAAAAAGAAAAGAAACAGAATCAAATGATGCCATCAGGTTTGTGTTGCAAGTTCTGACATGTTAATCATTTGTTGCAGCTATAGCTGAGCTCTTGGATAATGCTGTGGATGAGGTAATTACCACACACACACACACATATATAATATGTAGTCTACTACAAATTCACCAGACAATGGAAGGCTAAGAATTGTTTGGCTTTGGTTGTTGCACAAAATGTCGAAGCTCGGGTACCCACAACGCCTTGGATGCCTCATGCCGGCCTATCAGTCGGAACGGGAAGCGGGTTCGCCCACGAACACTATCACAAGATGCAGTGCGACAAGTATCGTCACATAAAACTGGTTGGGTAAAGGAAAAGAGTAAGAACAAGAAGAACGGTGCTAAGGTTTCCATATGGTTTAACAAACAAAATCCTACACAGTTTTCGCTAGCAAAGTTCTCTTCGGAATAAATACAAACGCCTTATGACAGATTCCTAGTGTGCAGGCTTTTTAGTCAGTTTGGAAAAACACAGATTCTTTGGGAGTGGGAGAGGAGGTATTTGATTTAGCACGTAAGAATTGATTTTTGGACAATTTATTTAAAGTTTAACAGTGCCAAGAAAATTTGTGCCAATCAAATTAGGCTATTTGGTACTTGGACTTTCTAGACAAGTAGAACTTCATTTTCAGATCAAGAAAAAGGAGCCCTGATTCATGAATATTATTTCAAAATTCCTTAATTTTTTTTTTTTACATTTTCATTTTCAACCATACATTCACACAATAAAATATTCTACATATAAATTCAAAAAAATTTCCTACCTTCTTAATTACACATTCTTAAAAAAAATCTCTATTCAAAACTTCATTTTATCTAAACAATGGTTGTTAAACATGGCTAAGAAAACTTGAAGAAATTGATTGAGAGGGTTCAAAGAAATCAACTATAATGCACGAAATAAATTACTTTATATGAAATAATATAAAATTATCATTTTACCCTTTAAAATTGGAAAATAAGATAAAGTTTTAAAAGTTTGGGATTGTGAGTGATACAAATAAGAAATTTGAAAATAATCTGCAAAACTAAAAAAGTTTCCGATCACAACTACAGTTATTCATTTTTAATGGGCAATTTTATTTTATTTTTTTTACTATTTTTAACATCTAAAGTTCCATTTCTAAAAGAACATTTAAAGGGTTTTTCGCCAATCTTATATAATAACTGTATTGACATATTGTACACTAAGGTCAAGGTTTTGCACCAGTAAGTCTTCTTTTATTTTAACAATGACCCTATATATGAAGTTTCGGTAAGAGTTACCATCCGAATAGAATATGTAATTTCATAACAATAAAGTATTTATAAATTGTATGTTGTTAGAATAATAACTTGACGTAATTAGTGTAGATTACTTGAATTCAAGTTATCTCCCATTTAAGCTCTAGTTTCTAAAAAACTCATTTTTTAATCACACATTATTTCAATAAAATAATTTTATACAAAAAAATTTATAATTTTTTCCTAATTTTTAATTACACATTTTTCAAAAAATTACTATTATAAAGACATTATTTGGTATTCATTATTTTCAAAATATATTTTTTTCTCCCTTATTTTTAACTACGCATTTTTCAATAAAATAATATTATATAAAAATAAAAAATATTTCTTTATTTTTTAAGAGTCATGCTTGATGTACACTCAAAATGTACATCAAACATGACACGGGTTCACTGTCCCTCTTCACAATAAGGGACATATTATTTTATTTGGATGTGGACCACTCTCCTCATGTGAGGGGAGTGCCAAACTTATTGTACACAAAAGTGTACAACAAGAATTATTCATTTTTAACTATACATTGATAAATAAAGGGAGTGTCAAACTTGTTGTATACAAAAGTGTACAACAAAAATTATTCATTTTTTAACTACACATTCTCTATCCAATCACCATTCTATAAAAAAAAAAAAAAAAGGGTTCAAACATATTTTTCTAAAAATAATTGGGGCTCAAATAAATCCTTTACTAATTGTACATGGGATGTTGGTATTTTTGACAGTAAAGGAGAAGTTTGAGACAGCACCTTGGGGTCTCAATTCTTACGTTTGAGCATTAAAACGCAAAATTTGATGACCTCTTTACCAGTTGTACTTCACCTCTTCAACTTGCAGCGCACGATCATTGATTGTAGAAACCCTCACAAAACCTCTGTTCCAACAACTGTAATAAATGCTAACTAAACAACAGAAGAAGATTCCCATCACCGCCGAGGTAGTCGACCTTGATAGCAGCGACGATGAAGGCGCCGCCGTCGCAGAATTTTCAAAAAATGTCAACAAACCATCAAATAACGCAACTATACAAAGCAAACCATCGAATGGTCAACCTGCCGACCCAATTAATAACGAATCCAGAAGTTTCTGGAAAGCTGGCGCCTATGAAATTGGCCCTTCTAAATCTACTTTATTTCAAGGTGGGTTCATTTTTTTAAATTTTATTCGAGTACAAGGGTGTGTTTGAGCACATTATTTTGGAAGAATATATTTTGAAATAGTAGATTTGGAAGCTGGCTGGTTGAAAAAAAGAAGGAAAAATGATTGATGGGATGTAAAATATTATTTTATTGAGGTGGGTGTTGTTGAAAATAAATAGAAGAAT